>JASSUY010018527.1:0-10058 GCA_032466535.1 Forpus xanthops | reverse complement strand
GTTTAAGTTTGAACCCGTTACCCCTTGTCCTCTCATTACAGTCCCTCATGAAGAGTCCCTCCCCAGCATTCCTATAGGCCCCCTTCAGATACTGGAAAGTTACTATATATCCTCAATAACTTATTTTGCAAAAGCTTAAGTGTTTTTTTTATTTTTTACTACCATGTCACTGGGAAACGATTTTTCAGAAGCAAGTGAAATAAAAGCAACTTACAATGCTCTGAATCCCTAGCCAGATACCCAAATTGCCACACTTACTTGAAAAAGTCTCATTTTTCTTAAAGTAGTGTGCTCAGTTTTTGTGAGTTTGCTATCATTTGCTGAGATACTGCAGAAAGTCCACAAATGGTCGGACATAAATAGGTACATCTTTACACATCCATACAAAATATAAAATGGGAAGAGACAACTAAAACCACAGAACCACGTTCGTGTGTGCTGTTAAAACAGGTCTAATGTTCAAGTTTCTTTTTACAAAAATCATTAATTTAATAACATTCAGAAAGGGTGATAGACAAGAAGCTTTTATGATTAAGATTAGTTCTGGACACCTCATCGTTCAGTAATTCTACTATTTTCTGTAGGAGGTAAGGATTCTAAAATAACTTTTCATTAACTTGGAAGAGCTGCCACTTATTTGGCATATGGATAAATTCCCAAGGAACACAGCAGCCAGAAGAAAACTTTTCAAGGCATCATGACCAGGGACAACATGCAATTTTACCAAATGTATTTACACCAGGTGCATTACTGGGACCTGTGCAAGACCCTTTGCTGAAGAAGCAAAATTTTTTGTTTTGGCATGAGAGCAGACTAAGGAAACAACAGAAGAAAAAGTTAAAAACAAAATACCCTTGCTCCAAAATGGTGATAGTCCTCTGTTTAACTTCCAGCTAACCGTCTTGAAGCTTAAGTCCCTCATGAGTAAAAATGCAGAGACATCCCATTTTGCAAAAGGAACAACAGCAGGACAACCCCACTTCATTTTATTCCTCTCACCCAGAGATAAAGCACAAGGAATGTCACTGAAGCTGCCATTCATTAGCAAGCACTTCCTAAAACTGATCTCGAGTGTCCCATGCCTTCAACACCTCTGCAACAAAAGTGGAGGGCTATACTAGTTCACATATTACCTATCATTTTTATAACTTCAGTATTATGCTGGACAGGGATTTTCTGTTTGCTATCTCCTGGCTGCTGAGTTTACTCTATCCATTCAACTAAGTCTCCCTATTGAAACACTAAAAATCAGCCCAAATTAGTGTCTGTAGCATAGGAAACAGAAATAAATATCTTTCTACACACATCTAGCAGGTAGGGAGGCATAGAAGAAAATTTTACTGTGTTCTCTTTGCAAAATATGCATGTCAGTGAAGAAGCTGTATGTTTCTTTGGGAGTTTTCCTCTGGTGCCCTTGCCATTTCTTTGTGGCAGACACAGGGGAAGTAGTGGTGCTGATGAAAGTGAATCAACCCTTCGAGATGTGTAATGATTTCATAGTCAGGAAGAGCCAGGCTGGCAATGTTGAGGCCCAGCATCCGTGAGACCACCTCTCGGAAATCTGCCAGCTGCAAGATCAAACAGAAAGGTATTACTAATACATTAAAGATCAAGCAAAGGGGATGCCCAGAAGAACATATGTATATAGGCATAAATACAAACACAAGCATTTGTATTAGCAGGAATAGCAGGGATTACAAGAATTTCTGCAGTTGCTCAATACAGAGAGCTGAAGAGGGTGGATACAGCCTTTTGGGACATATGTCAAGTAACAAAACAAGTAAACAGCTGAGGTGCTAAGGAACTATACAGATAACTGAAAAATCCTGTGGGCACATCCCACAGGACAGGCTGAAGTGCTGGTCCTGACCTCAAGCTCCTGACTACAGCCTGCCACCATTCCCCTCCACTCTGCACTTTTTTGTGAAAACCACAGCAGAAAGGAGGAAGTTAGAAGAAAGGTGGACGTTTGGCACATCCTTTGGTCTAACTCTGACTTATAATCAGGATGCAGACAAAATTCAAGATGCAGCCTGGGAAACGCTCATTTTTCTTCTGTGCGTAGCTGCTGAAAATATGTCATAGGAAGGGTATTTGGCAAAGTAATTAAAGAAACCAGCTTTTTCCCCAGTTCCAAATGGGCAGATATCCACAAGTAATTGTCATCAGACTCATTTAGCAACTAGAATAAAAGCTTAAGGTCAGATGAACATGAATGCTGATTTACTCTTTTCAACTCACAATATGGATCATAATAAATCAAACTTCAATGTCTCTTCAACAGACAATGTCTTAATGCCCCATATCATCAATACACAAAAGAGGAAAATGTTCCTATTTGAGGAAATATGCTTGTGTTGCTGTCTATTTGAATGTCAAGATCCCCATTACCAAGCACGAGAGAGACTCAAAATGTCACAGAAACATCAAAAACACCAAGAACCAGGCTAGAGCTCTGGTGTGGCAGCACACACACTCCACCAATCATGCTGACAGTTTATGTTAAGGAGGAGATACATACACTCCTGAGAGATAAAAGTACTCCCGAAATATGTGCCCAACCTCAAGAATCTCATGCAGAACTCTAAAGCAGTTGTAACATCTGTGAGGCAACCCCCTGAAAACAAGGTCTCAGTTTCAAGGCTTTGACAAAGATTTTTTCAATCCCAGTACAAACCCTGAGGAGCTATCATGAGTTGAGGAAAACATATGGAAACCAAGACAGGACAGAAGGATTTGAGAATTCAGACCCAGCTATCTGGCTTACCAAAAAAGTGTGGTGTCTTGTATGAACTGTTAGACCAATGTAACACCAGAAACCTCCAAGTTCCCATATACTCTCTTCAAAACAGAGTCAGGAAAACATGGATGTGGGACTCTGGCAGTGTGCTAGGTAAGTACAATTTGGCAAAAGCTAAAGATTTTTTTAAACATCTGGATCGCAGACAAAATGAGCAGGCAGCAAAGCTGGAATTTGTTTCCATAGAGACTTATTGTTAGAAGTTCAAGGCAGCCCTCTGCAAAGAACCAGTCTTCGGATGAATTAGAACCCCACATGATATTTATATGGCAAATCTAACTGATCCCCTGGGAGCACACGCCCTGTGCTTTGCACCAAATTTCTTGCTCTAGTGTCTTTGCTATTGCAAGCTGTTCAACTTAATTACAGGAACTGTGAGCAAACTAAACTGCACTACAACCATGTATCAAATGTAGTCAACTTAAACTTGATGCACTGACACAGTTTATTGATCTGACAGGATTTTGCCAGAGGGAATAGATACAAATTAAAGCTTACACACAATCATAGAATCATAGGATCGTAGAATAGTTAGGGCTGGAAAGGACATTAAGATCATCCAGTTCCACCCCCCCTGCCAGGGGCAAGGACGCATCCCACTAAACCATGTCACCCAAGGCTATGTCCAGCCTGGCCTTGAACACAGCTTTAAAAGCAATGCAACATAGATATTAAGAACAAAACAGTTCTGCTGAAATACTAGAAGCTAATACAAATACCACCTAACTCTCAATATAAGACTTTCTTCAATAACAGTTAATACTACCCAAGATAGCCACAACTTGAAGCAAGTGAGAAAAATAATACTAAAGACTCAAAACCAGAGGTTTGCTGTGGCAGTAAGCACTCCATTTTCTTCTCACCTGAGCAAAATTATCTGAAGTAAAATTGGAAATTAATACAATTTAAAACATTAACCCAAGATATTAGGAGGGGGAGCAGAAGCCAAAAACATACACTTCATTTTGTTTTCATGCTGCACCTACAGAAAAATAGAAGGGGGTGTTATTCTAATAGAAAAAAATAAAAAATAAGGGAGGGTGGGGGTTAGGAATGGAAAAAATCCTTAAAACAAAACCATTAATGCTCAACCAAAACATTAACATTCATATTCCAAGTACTACTGAAAATAAGGACTTGAGTTAATTTTATACAAACAAAATATATTCAGATTCAGTAGTTGATTGCGGTGGTCGTATACTGATGTTACCAGTCTCTGTGAACATCCGTTTGTCATAAGTCATTATATATACTCTTCATCTAGGCTTACTAAAATGAATGCTGGTTATGCTGATATTTATTTATATCCAGAAATATGAAACAAGCACATATGAAGTCAGGAAAGTTTTCTGTTCACCCCACAGACAGAGGAAATCCAGTATGAATATCTGTAAACTTACAGTTACTCTTGTAAAATTTCAATATATTCAACTATTTCCCCACCATATATCCCTTCAAGCAATCTCTACTTTTTTGAATCTTCACATATAGCTTCACTTCTCTATGTTTTTTACTCTGTAGTATGATTTAATAATGCTTTGAACACAGGCTTTTTTATTGGTTTTATGTGTCTACTCAAGAATATGTACACTTTGCTGTTATTCACTACAGCCACCAGAGCTGACCATTAGTCCTAAAGCAGGCTGTCATTCTGGCTCATGAGTCAAAATTTCCTTCACAAAAGTTTTCAGCACAGCGGGATAGCTGCTCCACCTATACCACCACATTCTTATATTCTATGACAGCTAGCACTTGTCAAATACTTATACACCTACCTGTCTCTCCCTTTTTGTTAATTCAGCAAGGGTTGTTTTAAGCACCTTCATCTCACTGGTAACTGCTTCTAACATATTTTTGTTTTTTTCTTCATCTTCAGTAGCTTTATGCTCCTTTAAAAGAAGTTCTGATTTGAGAGAGGTGAGTTGTTTCTCAGCCTTTTCTTTCATTCTTTCCAATTTGCCTTGAGATTTATTGAGTTCTTCTATTATTCTGTCCTGTTCCAAAGTTTTAATCTGCAGTAACATGAAATACGGTTAAATATGTCAAACTTTTCCACCTAACACAAGCATATAATAAAAACATCAGGAATAGTTATGAATAAGCATTTTAATGTAGTTTCTTATGGGCTCTTGCTGAAATCACATGCATGTGTGCGCTGAAAATCTGTTAAAGGAGACTGGCCAATTTTAACTCAATTAACAAAAAGATTTTCAATTCAAAGACAGTTAATTCTCTGAAGGTTTTGTGAAAAGCTGTAACTAGACAGACAGTAACCCACAGTGAGAGTTCACACTCTGCTAGTATGCAAAAGAATTGCCAAATGTTTTGCTGGTAAAAACTGTTGGAACATGCACCTAATTATCTATTTCATTCCATCGGCCACAAGACACAAATTCACATAAAATCAATATTCCTTTCTTCCAGCAGTGACAAGCTACCAATGACTGCAAACTACTTGTACTCACCTGAACACAGGAACAATGAAAATTTAGCACCTTGCTTATGCAAGAAAATCTCTTCCCCCTTCTCTCCATACCTATCAGAATAGATCGATCTTCTGTGAGTAATGTATGGGAAAAGGTAGGATTATAGCCATATCAACAGGAAAGGAAGGGATGCATGTAATGTATTTTTCTTATGCAATCCCAAAAATTGACATTGTGCTTTATAGATTCTGCTTAGTATACCAAGACAAATTGAAAAAAAAATATTAGAAATATTAATATTTAATATTATATTTGCTTTATCCACCTACATGGATTAGAGGAGTCTTCCATGAACATATTTACTTCAAATGAACTACAGCTGTATCCAACTGGAATAGAAAAATTAATAGAAGCACAAAAGTAATCTTTTAACTCACTTTAAGTTCATTGGTTTCAGACAGCTTGGCTTTGAGTTCAGTGTTCATTTCTCTTGCCAGATCAAGCTGCTTCTGTAACTTCTCTATCATCTTATGTAATTTTCTGACAGTGAGATTGGCCTCATCCCTCTCTACAGCTAGGGCGGTCCTTACTTTCTTCTCCTCTTCCAACTGGTTTATTTTCTGCCGCAGAATGTTCATGTGCAGCTCTTTGCTTTCAAGCTTTTCTTTCTGAGTCTTCAACTAATTTTCCAAACACAAGGATATTTGAAAAGATAGATGTGAAAGACAATGGAACTACACAGATCACTTTGAAAATTTAATCCATGTCTTGTATATTTAACTTTAACTCCTATTCCTCTCCTGAAAACTTTGTAAAGCAGCATAAACATATATACTAAACTTGATACCTTTTATATTACCAGTTCATTGTGCTTCTCCACCCCTGAATTTGTGCACTACCTTTTTAGAATGAATCTATCTATGGACTGCACCTTATTCAAACATTGTGTATCATTTGTAACATCTGAGATGGCCTGAAGTATAAGATGCTAGTCAAATGCAAGAGGTAAGAGAAACTGATTAAGGAAATAGTGGTTTCAGTGGTGGTAGTTTAAGATATTTCTGTCTTTAATCACTTAATTAATGCTAGTGAGCAAGAAGGAGAAGCAACATACAGAAATAGAAAAGCTCTAATCCACTGCTCTCATCCACTGCTGGGTCAAACACAAGGTCCAGCAACTTAATTTTGTAATTATGGTGCTCAGGAAGCTACCCATTTTCAAAAAAGCCTGAGCTGAGCTGTCAGGCTTTGTTCTAGAATTTCTGAGGAGTATTAACATATGTACTGTATCCCCTTCTAAAGAGGCAGCTGCATCCAGAGTAAACACAGTGTCGTTTTAAACCTTAAACAGACCTAACTCTAAGCTCTAAACCATTCTAACAAGCCTAAAACCTTAAGATTTCACTCTTTCATAACAGGATGACAGAGGGGTATCTGTGCCCCTAAGGGGCACAGTCTTGTTGAAAATGATGAAATTCCTGGTGAAGTACAACCTACTAGTTTCTAGAGAAGTTTCTGTAAGACGCCTCCTTCCTACATAATCCTTTTAGATTTAAATATCAATAGTAGTTTTTTAAAGAAATATATTATGTGTGTTAAAACTTAGACATTTATATACATATAAGCATGCATAAATTCATACATTTATTTAAGAAATTGCGAAAAACAGTATTATGTATTTAACTGACTTTTGGGTTTTGTTGGTTTAATTTACTGTCTGCACAGTTTGCAAATGTTTTGGTTTTTTTTCTATGTAATGGACACCTTTGAAATTCCTTGTACAAACATGAAGCTCCAACCTGCTTCCTCTAGCAAGCCACCATAAAAATATAACCAAAACAATGCTTATCTTTGAAACAAACAGTAATATCATGTCTTTTTTGCTTACCTTCCTTCTTAGGCTATATGCCATAGTCTTATTTTCAATCACTGCATCACTTTCCAGTTTCACTAGCTGTTCTACCCTGGCTAGAATTACATCCACATTCATATCAAATCCAACTTCTGCTGCTAGGCTATCCAGCTTCATCTTCTCGTTAAGTTGCTCCAGAAATTTCAGGTACTAAGATAAGATGTGGAAAAGAGGGTAAAACACTAACGTCATTATAAGTCCTGACATACAATTTAAAAGCAATTCCCCTTACAACAGCAACCAACTACACATATCCAAGTCTATTATCCACAAGAAATAGGGTACCGAAATGGTATGTTTATACTACACCCTCTTGACTCAACTTCAAATTCTCCATTTTTCCTTTTTTAGCCAAGTTATTTTGTTCATGAATCCCCAGACCTACTGTATTTATCTTGTTAGCAAGACCAGATTTATTTTTTTTCTTGCTCCTCTGCAGTAAGAAGAGAACGAGGTATGTGTGTCTGCTTTTGACTCCAGTTCCTGTCTGTGGCTCTGCTGCTGTACCTGGCCATGCATTGGCAGGGAAAAGTTTTTAAGGACAGGTACATTCCAACCAATTGCAAGTGCTGCAACTGCTCACTGCTGTGAGCATTAAAACAGATAAAACTGGTACCAAGGATGCCATGGATGAGATACAATGTAGTCTGAGGAGACATAGGAATGTCAACATGGCTAGTCTTTTGCCCTTCTTTGAAACATCAAGTTTTAAAGATAACAGTTAATGGTTTACAAATTGATTTAAAGATTATTTTAATTGCATCTCCATTTGGTTATTGATGTGAACACACAGAGATACAAAATATTATTTAATCTGTTTTTTCCTTATTTTGTCCTGCCCTATTAGCTCTTTAAAAATTATATTAGTTCCCTGGTCTCAATTAGCCTCTTTTGCAAAACCCAAAGCTGTCTTTCTCACTAAGAATTATGTTTGCCTTTGTTTTCTCCTACTTCTGTTGCACCCCATAATCAAAACAACACAACAAACCACTTCCATAATTGTTCCTAGAGCCTAAGACAATAAAACATAGCAAAAAATTCTTTCTGATTCATTTTGCTTCTGGTTCAAAAGATAAAAACACCAGCAGAAGAAAACATTGAGGCTGTTCATTAACAGAAAAAAAAATCACAACAAAAATTTCTCTATTGCAGCAAAATCTAGTGAGAAAATAAGCCAGGACGACGCTTTCTTTACAGAGGAAGCAGAGGGGAAGGAACTGCTACATTTTTCTGCTTTGCTTCCAATGTGGTGGATGTTTCACTCGTAAAAGTAATTGTATCATAGACAAATGCAAAACAGCCAGTGCCAAATTGTTGATTCTTTGCAAATTCAACTTCCTAAGCATTGATCTTGGCCTGGTAACATGCTACAACTTTGTCTTTCTTTGCTGTACGGGATTGTTGGTTTAGCTTTCCAGGTACTGTGTCATTTTCACAGTCTTAGTATGTGGATGTGTTACAGGCTAACAGTGTATTCATTCTTACAATTGGTAAAAAAAACTTGTACTCTTGAAGGTCTAAGGATATAAAAGACTCAAGGATTGAAAGAACTTGAAAGACTGCAGGCCAGACGATATGTTAGTGAAAAACTGAGAGACCAGAAAAAGCTTTGAGATCAGAGGATCTTTGAAGGACCTCTGATATCTTTACAGAAACTTCTTTTAATCCAGTTGTGTTTTTTTTCACATTAAATGAACTTTGAACTCAAAAGCTTACCTACTTTTGTAATTAAAACTGCCAGTTAAAAGAAATTATACTCCCTACATGATACCTGACTTTGCTAATTCATATTACTTGCAGTACTTTGAGTAATATTCTGTCAGATCAATGCAATGCAATCAGCTGTATCTCTGTCTTTGGTGACTTTTGTGCCAAAGAAAATAATGCATGCAACTACTTTTTGTTTCTCAAGCTTCAAGACATCCTGCATCAGATCTACAGAGATTAATTCCTCTTCCAAGTGTTTCAGTTGATCCTGGAAAGCCTCAGAACATTTTTCAGCTTTCTGGCTCTGCTCCATAGCTTCTTGGTACAATCTCGTCTGATTTTCCAAAGCTTCAGTCAATTTAGCTATTTGGGTTTCAAGCTGAGATATCATCTAGGGAGCAAGCAAACCAACAAAATATATGCAGCTAGGTGAGTATGGAAAGGTTAGAAAGATATGAAAGATGCATCTTCAAATTATTAAAAAGAGAGTAAAATATTTATTTTTAAAATACAAGCATTTAAATCTGCTGTAACAAGGAGAAAATGGCAGAAGTGATAACATGTGAGACACCCAAAAGTGAACATCAAAAAACACACTTAAGGTAAGTCAACTGACTAAAAGGATCTAATGTCCATAAAAAGATAATACAAGCTAATTTATACACAAACTTTCCAGCGATCTTATCAAAATGGATACACCTGGCAGTCAACTCTCATCAAAATAAGCCAATAAAATCACTAGTCTATCTAGGAGCTGAGTGGAAAAAAAAAGTTAAGTGATTTAGAAAGTATATGCAGTATGTAGGTAGACTGTAGATACGGATAACTAAGTCTCAAAGGAGTCATTAACTGTTAAAGGGTGTTTAACTAAAAGGTTTTGCCAGAAAAAAAACACATTAATATTAATTTCTGTAATCTAGACAGAGCCCAAGGCTAAAGGATAAAATCCCACAACACAAAATTAGAGTCACAACTAGTATCTAAAAACACTTCCAGCTCTACACTGTTAACTTTGCAACACCTACACATAATGCCACGGCTTTTAAACTGTAAACTATTTCTAAATTAAATGCTTGAAAGCATATCATTAGTGCCGGATACTGAAAGACAATTCTATCAAAAAAGTTGCTTGCTTCCTGTCATGGGTTCAGCAGCAGCAGTCATTTTTTCTTTAAGCAGTAGCTGGTGAGCACTGTGTTTTGGATTTTTGGCT
>JASSUY010018526.1:0-14161 GCA_032466535.1 Forpus xanthops | reverse complement strand
CTGCACTGGAGAGATCTTCTCCATCACCATTTGGGCTTGGTAGCTCTGGGCAGCGAGGAGTATTTTCTGCCATGCTTCGGGTTGATAACCACGCATTTCCCAGCATTTCTGGCAATGTTTTGCTGGGAAGATCTTACATGCCTGATAGTCATACATGGCCTCTGAAAGTCAGCAGGAGCAAAGCTGCAGGGTCAGAAATACACTTTGTCTTTTTTCCTTTAACTGCTGCTCATGTTTTTGACTAAGAACTCTTTTGGAAATTATTCATGTCTTCATTCAGTGCTTTGGCAATCTGAGGAGACTGCATTACTTGATTATGCTTCAAGCTAGCACTGGTAGGGCCCAAATATTCTTGGATTTGACAACCAACAAATGTCTTCATCAGGAAACTTGTACAAGGTGATGTTGTTTTGATGTGCAATTAAGTTAGGAGGGATTTAGTCACAGAGCAGAGCTTTGAACTGAGTAGCTTTCACTGTCTGAAGCAAACAGGGGAATAAACACAAATACATTTGCATTTGAGACTCTGTTTGCCAGAGGGCAAGCTCATCGAGTGGGTGATACTCCTCAGCAAAGCAAGCTCAAGTGCAGAAGGGGGATGCATGCGTGCAGTGGAAGTACAGGCATGGAGGTGAGGGATCCCATACTCTTCCTGCTCACTCCACATGTCCATAGAACTCAGTTCTCTGGTTAGTCCTGGGGAGTCTTGGGAAGGCTATTAGGAAGACATGAGGGTTCATAGGCTGCAGAAAGAGGACCAGATGATTTAGAGGCCAAGAAATACCAGTATAAAAGTGAAAACCAAATCTGAGCTGAAACTTGAAAGGTAATCCAGAGAAAAAAAAAATGGGAAAAAATTCTTCAAATGTTAATGCAAGAAAGCAAGAAAAATAGTCAGGCTGCTGTGCAGTAAATGAGATTAAAGATAATCTAGGCATGGACTACAATCAAAGCAGCATTTTACCTCTGTTCTCCTTTAAGGAAGACAAATCCTAGGGTAAAAGCAGGCCAGTTAATGGGAACAGGGATAAGGAAATGGAATTGCTGCTGTGCTCAAGGAGCAGACTGCATTCCTGCAGGTCATGTCTGTCCAGGAGTTCTGGGAATACCAGCGTGTGAGGTGGCCTGCCTAACAGCAACTGTACCTATACATCCATCAAGTCAGTGAGGGACCCCAGGGATGCAGAATATCCATTACAATGCGTTTGGTTGTGCAGGGTTAAAAAATAATCCAGCCAATCTCTGTCCTTGTAGCTCCAATCTCACTGGTATGCAGGGCTTTGGAACATGCCTTGAAGGTTAATTAAAAATGCAAAGGCGCATCAAAATGGGATGAAATGCAACTAAAGCTCCATCCTGCCAGACTAACCCGATGGTTCTCTTTGATAAAACAATTATTTTTCCAGACAGGTAATATCTGCCAGATTTCCTTTATCTAGACTACTTTAATGTACTTGCTATGATGTCAAATGTGAAACTGATGTTGCCAGAGACAAAATAGATTAGCAGAGGAATTGTGTTGTTGGTAAGAAGAGGAGACAATGAGTGCTGAGGATGGAGATCTTAGGCCAGGAAGAGTTATCTAGGAGAGCTCTTCAAACAGGAGTTTTGGGACCAGTTTTATACTAATGTTTGCATTAATGGCACACTCCTGACCCATGAGCCCATTGTGCTGATGAAATGTGCTGCACAAAGCTGTGACGCATTGCTGGCATGGAGGTGGTTTGCAGGCCAGGCAGAATGAGTGGGGCACCTCAAGAACGGCTGTAACAAAAGGAGGATGGCATTCAAGTAAAAGACAAAGAGTCATGGAGGTGAAAACCGGTGTCAGAGGTGACTTTTGTTATTAACAGGGAGTGAGTCAGTTAGGAAAATAATTGAGGGAGAAGAAAAATCAGCATTAAATAGTCACAGAAGAGTTGTGTGTTGCCAGCTTGATCCTTACATTGCATCTTTTTCCAATTCAGATGAGAAAATATTATTACCAGCATACATGCCCCAGACGCCGCAGGAAGGTCCTGGAGCATATGTGTGTGGTGATGGGGATGGAGCTCTACAGAGCAAGTACTGTCCTGCAGTCTTGGGTTTAAGTATCCAAATGCTGCCTGCATGGGGCTGCTGTTGCCTATAGCCAGCCCACAGCCCACTACTAGCTGCGAGCACACTCACATTTGTTTTCTTTGGAATAGGGGCAAAAGCAACCCCCTGGAGCAAGCAGCATACGTTGGGCTGGGTGGAGGCTGGACCAGCTCAGTGGTCTCTCAGAGCTTTGGTACCACATGAAGCCCTGGTGCAATGTCTCACACTGCCCATGGAGTTACTAGCCTTTCTGCTAGCACCTTGTGCTGTGGCTTGGCTCAACCCATGCCAGCGATGGTATGCCATGAGGAGTGGTTCCAGTTGCACGCAATTACCTTTGTTTTAATGTTTTTCCTCAAAGGTTGGAAAAGCAACTGACAGATGAATGAAAACAACGGCCTGTCTGCGCGACTCATAGCCAGAGTGATAAACTGCACATTGCTCTGCATAGCAATTACCAGGAGTCTTTCTGCATGTGTTGTGGTGAAGGGAATTTTCAGGAGGGCCTCAGATGAAGGCTGAATGAACAGGTATGAACAGAGTCCAACTGTCTGGTCATGCCTTAAGCCAGTCAGACACAGAGCAATCTGGGCCTGAAAGCTGCGTTGCCACCTTTACTGAAGATGCTGTTGGAGAGATGGTGTTGCTGGGGGCTGTCAGAAAAGACCCAGCAAGTTGCTAAGGTTTCCCTCCAACATTGTTACCCCAGTACTCAGGTCAGCAAGGGGAGCAGAGGTACTTGGGCGCTGTTGAGACTGGGCTGCAAGGCTGCAAGGAGGGATTGCATGGTTGTTTCTGAATTTCTTTGGCTTCCCTAGGAGCTAATGTTGTCTACTACTGCTGTCTCTAAAGAGAGGGATGAGAGGGAAAGGCAGAATGTGAGAGCAGAGTAAATAAGAAAGAAGAGCTGGATTCTGGTGTGAAATCTCAAAAAATGGAAGTGGAGGGTCTTAAAATTTGGGCAAGGCTCACAGAGCATCTGCAGGTTTGGCAAAGCAGCCAGGAAGGCTCCTGCTTCTCTCGTGAGAGCGGTCGGGAGCAGGGCAGGACTCTCCCACCGGGAACCCTGGCAGCCTGTTGATAAACACATTGGTGTCGAGAAGCTAAGTCAAATACAATTATTAAACTGATTATTCATATCACATTCTGCTCACTGTGTGAAGATACTTCTTTTGGGGTTAGGTTTATGGGCCACACAGATTGTCAGAGTGAATCTAATTAGTAAAAGAAATCCAAATGGAACAATGACTGGTAATTTTTGTTAATGATGCAAGCATATTATACCAGCTAAAATGAAACTTTGGGTTGCAAGCAGCACTGAAAGGCAAATGAACATTAACAGTTGTACGCTGTAAGTCCCTACTTCACTGATGTCAAGTGTGGTTAAGATGAGCTCCCACATATAAAACAGCAGTGACTTGCCAAATGCTTCCCAGCGGCCACTGGAATAAAATGCTGCAAGAAATTAATGACCTGCAGAGGTGGTCTGGAACTGGTGAATGGGCTGAAAGTTATCCCCTGCTTTGCTTTCACCAAAGCAAACCTCAGCTGCTTCCAGAGCTGTATTGAAGAACAGGATCCTTTTTACTTGCACAGACTCTGGATTGTGCCTCCTGCCTGGGACCATCCCAGGCTCCCCAGCTGTTGGTGCTGCTCTTGGCATGCTGCTCCAGCTCCACCAAGCAAGTGTGGGGTGGGCTGCCATCCAAACGTTTTGGATTAAGTTTGGATCGTGAATTATGCAATGCACACAGACATACGCACACAAAACCTACATTGTTCTACCACCGGAGGTGGGCACGCAGACTTCCCAACCGTATGGCAATCTGTGCATCTGAATTCATTGGAAAGGTGTGGTCGAGAGCCTGCGTTTCGGTTAGCAGCCCCCAAACTAGACTGCTGGTGACTGGTATTCTCAGTCTGTGGAAACTGCCATGCTTAAACGGTCAGTGGAACTGGGACAACTCGTAGCAGTTGTGGATTTGGTCCAGTAATGAACTTCAGCTCTTGCATGGGATGGCCATGGTACCATGCCTTGTTTCTCTCTTTTGAGCCTTCAGAATATTTTGGACTGGTCTTCAGTTAAAGACCTATCTATTCCTGTTTTTTTTTTGAGGTATGATGGGTTTGTAAGAGGCGAATTGCATAGAAATGTTTTTGGGAAAGGTGGTTCAAGCTATATAATTTTGTTTTCAGATATTAAACACAAGTTAGCTGTTTTTTTTGGCAATACTATAAATGTAACTATGATGGGAAGCCTGGACTGTTAAAACATTTTCTGCTTATTCATCCTTCCAAATGTGTGTGGGCAAGACAACCTGGTACAGACAGAAATGCCGACTCTCCCTTCCATTGTTTTACATTTTCTGTGGCATAAAAGAGGAGGCTTATAATGGCCAAATGCAGGAAGGAAAGCAGAATATGGGAGAGGGAGTTTTAAGACCATGGCACCAGCTAAAACCTCTGTGCCTGCAGACCACTGTGCCCTTGACCAGAATGTGCCAGCTGGCTGTTAAATATCACTTCATTGATACAGTGTTGGAGCTTTGGAGACCAAGCTGAGCACTCAGCTGAAATGAAAATGTTTTCATTGAAAAAGAAAAAAAAAGTTTATACTAACAGTTGTAGAACTTGAATAAAAACAAATAAAAGAGCTGGCAAAAGCTAACACAGATACTTTTGCTTGAAATAGCATTTAAGAGTGGTCTGAGACAGTTGGTTTCTTATAAAGAAACCTCAACATTTTAACAACAACTTTTATTTCTCTTAAAGAGATTTGTCAGCATTTTTAAAACCATAGAGAAAAGAAACCTTTCTTCTGCGTAGTCCTCCTCCTCCTGATGCAGGTTTAAGTCATTAGAATGAGTCCATTGATAGGCACTCAGTTTTGCCAAGGATGCATAAGGTTAAAAATTGAAAAGCTGTGAAAGTCCTCAATACATTTAAGACATATTAAAGACTTTTGAGTTTTTCCAATGACTGGCATAGAAGCTTTTTCTCATATATCCAAATTCATACATGGAAAAGTATTTTCCTCAGCTAACAGTGTCAACATAGCTTCATTTTTGTCTCTTAAAAATAATGATGAGATTTGACTTTTTCTATGCTTTTATTTTTACAGGAGTATAAATGGTGATTTTTTTCATATTTCTCTTTGCTCTTCAGATGTGCCAAGGAATTTCAAAGACAAACAAAAATTTGCCATTCAAACCCAAATTCCTACAATGTCACACAACCCTTATTTTAAACATCAGGAGAGAATTGTTCCTTTGTAAATTATTAAAATAAGAGAATGCATAAATACAAATTCTCCATTTTTGTAGAATTTCAAAACTCAGTTTTGAAAACAGAACAAAGCACTGAAGAGCCTGGAGGAGCTGTTCCAGCTCCAAACAGGTGCTGTACCACATGAGCACCAGAGGTTCATTCCAACCCAAACCATTCCATGATACTGAAATCAAATTCTCACAAATTTCAGGATATTCTTTCTAGTCTCATTTGAATCCAGAGTTCTTCCAGACTTAAATGTTTTTTGTTGTTATCAAAACCTGGGTCAGGGTTCATTTATTTCTTCATTATTACCAGTTACTATAAATAAATCTGCTACCTTCAACTGCAAGGCTAAGGAGTGATTAGAAGTTACAAAGAGAACTCTTGGTATCCCTTTAACAAGGCTGAACAAATGCTCAAGAGAAATCTTCACAAACCATTTTGCTAATTCATTTACAAGTACTGTGTAAGATGGCATAACACAACCAGCAAGATATCTCTGATCGTATTATAACCAAGCTTTATTCTATAACAGCTTCAATATACTAACAAAAACCTTATGTCTTTATTGCCAAAAACCAGTGCACTGTGTCTAACTCAAATTGCCTGGTGTTTTAAGTATACTTCCACAAGCAAATCTTTGGAAAACAAGTTTCTCACATATATGCTTTGAAATAATCAATGAATGAAATTGGTTCCATTTGTATTCTTTAATGTTTTAAGAATTTAAGAATACAAAAATTGGCAAAGTGTGACAGTACAGGCTCCCCGGTACAGAGCTTGGCACTTCTTTTATTTGTAGTAACTTAAAGAACACACTACATACCACATACAATCCCCCAAAGTATCCAAGAAGATTGTCTTATTTATTCTAGAATCCACGAACCTGCACAGGTGGAAATAGTTTATTTTGTTAAGTCATAGGCTTCTGAGCCTTTTTCTCTTAGCATGGCAGCTGTGGGTTTTCAGGAACTAGAACTATCCCACCTGCAACTCTAGTGATGGAGAGTGCCTCTCAGTAGCAGAAAGACTTGTTATGAGAAGCTTAAAGGGCAAAAATGGCAGTTACAGTTGTCAATTTAAACAGCATCACCACTTTTTTCTTTGATGTACACTTGGTGCTATCTGAAGATGTTGTCCAGTGTCAGCATCCACTCCTCCTTTTTGCCCGCATTACTTCTCCATTCATTTGCTTCCCTAAGGGTTGATGTTTTGTCCTGCCTATTAATACAGAACTGGAGGAGGCAGCAGCAGGAGGTGGAAAAACAGCAGCTAGCCAGGTGGATGTGAGAAAATGTGCTCCCAGCCTGTGAACATGGACACATGAGAGGAGATCTGCATCAGTGCAGGATGAGGTTTATGGCATGCAAATTCCACCTGTGCTCTTGGTCATTCATTTACCTCCTTAAAAAAACACTGATGAAGAAAAACCCCAATATTTTTTAACCTCATCTCCCTAATGCAATAATCCTTCTTAACCTTAAAAATTGTGATTATCAAAGAAGAAAGAATCCCACCTACTTTACTTATTATGTATAATTTACATACTACCCCATCCTTCCAGTTCAGGTTAGCAATATTTAAAGGGTACTGAAATGTGATAATAATAAGTCCTATGCTTGCTGATATATTATGATATGAAATGCATTCCATTAGTCACTTTGTATCTGAAAGGCAGGAATATTTCTACCTAGCAACAAAGAGGCTTTTAGGATTAAAAAAAATATTTGGCAGGCAGTAGGCGTTTTAAACTACGCCAGGAGGAACTCAACCAGAGGCTTCTGAAGACAACAGGAGCATAAATAAGTTGTCACCAGTGGTGCCCACCGCAGAGCTGGAAGACGGTTCAAAGCTCTCTCACCTGAAGGAGCAGAACACAAGTGAAGGGCAGTCTGGTGGCAGCCATGTGTGGAGATCTCTGGGAAGAAACGTTGCCCTCCAAAACTGCAGAGAGAAATGTGGCAGGAGATGCTACAGTTCACCTGATCCCCAGTGTGCCATTATGCGGGCCATAAAGATGCCACCTCATTTTTGTAGCTTAGAAAACAGATCCACCACCAGAAAGGCTCTATTAATTATGGCAGTAGTGAGAGAGATGGAGAGGTTCTTGCCAAGTCTTCTCTTTTTTCCCTCTTACATAAGAACATAGCTGGTGCAAGAGATGTTATCACTGGAAAACAGAGCAAGCAGAACACTTTCATTTTGGACACAAAGCAAAACAAACTAAGGAAAAGAACTTTCTCTGTTTTTTTTATACCACTAACGACCAAGATTTTCTTTTTCTGTCACCTGTAATTTATCCTGACACAGCAATGTTCTTGATGGGCCAGGCAAAACCTTTTTCCAAGAGAACCATGTTTCAATCACATGAAAATTTCCATTAAATTCTTTCCTTTTGGAGAAGGAGCTCTTTTAGCAGAATAGGAGTAAGCAACCAGCAACCTCCTTGCATAGCTCAAGAGCAGCACACTGAAAACAGGCAGCAATACTTTATTTCCCAGGTGTGTCCAAGCCCAGGACCAGGGATTTCAGAAGGCAGCCAGGGAATTTCTACAGGCTTTGGGGAAGATCTCAAATCTTCTTCCTCTGAAGGATGTGTGCCTTGGTCTCACAGCACATTCACAGAAAGACATCCTAAAATGAAGATTGAGAGATTGCTTTTCCACCTATGAGATGACACTGCTTTGATATCTGACCATGATGAGTAAAATGAGCAAAAACAATACAAGTGAGCATAGTGAATGTATGTGACTCCTCGGTCTGGCTTCTGGAGGGAGCTGGTTTACTTACTGGACAATTTTTCTGCTGCAGAGAAGACCACCCGAGGAAAGGGGCCTGAAGAAAGACAAACCTTGTCAGCCCCCACCTTGTTAAAGCAGCAGGCAAGCCCACAGGAGTCAATGTTCCTGTTTTCTCCCTGAGAGTCATTACATGGACATTGCTGGACATCTCTGGCTATTTGTCTGGAGGAATGGATCACATCCTCAGCTGGGACTCACCAACAAGATGTTTGCCTTATTTTATTAGTGGTATTTGACAATATTTGTGTCAAAACTTCAGGAAAGACTATACACTGCCCAAGACAGCAGAAGGGTAGCTCTGAGCTGAGTGTTCAGCAAAGAAACACTGTCCATGTCTGCTGCATTTAGTCCCCCCAAATGCCTTCCAGCACAAACGGCTCTGTGGTACTCCCATGAAGAATGCCAGTGAGCAAAACAGTGCTGGGCAGTGGAAAGAGTTTTGCTGCTGGTTATCTAAGAAGCCTTCAGATGCTTTGTTTCTTATTCCCATCTACTGGAGATGGTGCTGGTGCTGATAAACTTTTACCTGGAGTAAAAGTCTTCCCACCCTTGACGTTAAACGGAGCCCGCTTTATTCTAGTTTGGGGACAAGCCATAAGCCATAATTTGAGGACAGCTAAAATCGCTGTGAACTTCCCTTTTGCTCAGCTCAGTCTTTGTATTTCCTACCATGAATTAGGTAGGGCAAATGCAATCAGACAAAACAAGGGCCGAAACCTGCCATCAGAGCTCAGACCCATCACACAACCAGTGCCTGAGGCTGGAATTCGATCATGGGGAAGCTAATAATAACAACACACAGCAAAGAGCAGAGTACTTACTTTGCTGCTGTTGCTGAAAGCATGAAAAATACCATCTTAATTTAGAGACTTATTATGGCATATTATGGCAGGGCATACCGATAAATGTGGAGTGAGGTAGAAGTGCTACTCTACGGTATGTGCTCTTATTGCAATAATAACATAAAACAATCATAAACCAACCTGCTGAAGATCACAGAATTTCACAGAATGGTTGAGGCTGGAAGGGACCACCAGGGGTTATCTAGTCCAGCCTCCCTGCTCAAGCAGGGTCACCTTGAACACATTGCTCAGGACTGTGTCCAGGCAGCTCATAAATATCTCCAGGCAAGGAGACTCCACAAACCCTCTGAACAACCTTCTCCAATTACCAGTTACCCTCACAGCAAGGAACTTCCTCCTCGTGTTCAGGCGGAACTTCCTGTGTTTTAGTTTATGCCCATTGCTTCTTATCCTATTGCCTGGCATGGCCAAGAGGAGTCTGACCAGAATACAGCTTGAAAAAAACAAAGGATGTTCTGCTGTTTATTTAACAATAAGAGCAAAAAAAGTTATTATATACACCACACAGCCTCTCTTTAATGTGACCAGAAATAAACTAAACTGAATTGTTACTTTTCTGCCTCTGAAAACCTGTTAAATGTCCCTGCGGCCTGCAGAATATTCCACACAAGTGCTTTAAAACCTTTCCAGATTTGTTTTTTGTTGTACTTGACTTGTTCTTTTTGTCAAATTTCATTCTTAAAAAATAACAAAGCTCACGGCCAAAGAAACGCAGGCACTTCAAAAGCCTGGTGGTACTCCATAGCTTTCATTTAGGACATTGCAGCCAGCTTAGTTAGGATGCAGTGCTGGCACAGGGGTATCAGAGGTGGGAGCACAATTGTGGGGCCCACCATCTGCTGTTGTGCTGCTCTGGCTGGGAAAGCAGAGGTGGGCTGCAGACCTGCTGGAGGCTCTGCTGGTTAAAGGAAGACTTCAGAGTCAGAAGGACTGGAATCCCTTGCTCATCACTGCCCTCAGCTACCTGGCAGACCAGAAACAGGAGAGGTGGAGAAACTCAGGCATACCCTGCAGTTGCTGTTGACTGACATCCCTCGGGACCATCACCTGTACTCTGTAGGCACCAGGGCATCTCAGTGCCAAGCTGGAAGTGAGCTGCTCTTTGCTCTTCCACAGCATCTCCAGTAGCACCATGTAAAATCGCCATGTACAGGAGCAGGCTGCACCACCACCACCAGAACAGTCAGAGCCTTCCACACGCATCCTTGGAGGTTGCCTGTATTTCACTTAACAGGAGCTTATAATTACTATCCAATAGGAAGGTTTCTTAGCAAAATGCTAGATAAATCCTAAATTTGGCTGGAAGATGATCAGCCTATTCTCAGGAGTTATAAACCATTCTCCAGCAAGAAAGAAATGTTTGTGATTTCCAGCATTAATGCTTGTAAGAAATCATTTGGCTGTCACTAACGTTATGTAAATAGATGGTTCATGTTTATACTCTACAAAATGCATTTACAAGAAAAGGCTGACTGATTCAGAGGTCACCTTCTAATTCAAGGTTAGTACTCAACAGGGGTGTTTTTAACCACCAAAGGCTAAATTAAAACCATGTGCTCTAACCTACCTTTATGTAGTTACTGATATAAAGAGCGTGGAAGCAGTTTTGCTATCAAACTTAATGCCACTCTCTAAAGAGTGAAGTAAAACATCCCACAGAAGCTTTTCCACAAGGACACGTACATCAAGACTGCCTAACCTAGAAAGTGTGAAGTTCTCAAGTGACCTGTCACTGTTATGGTCTTGATTTCACAGGAGCACTTTGAAATAAAAAAGCCATTTAATCAACAAATCATCCTCTTCATTAGAAAGAGTAATTGACTGCAGGGAAACTATCAACATGAAGATACTTGATTCTCTTTCAGATGTTTGGATGTCCCAGTCGGGGTGAAAGAGGTGAGGCCCATTAACTCCCCTAGACCCACAGTAGGTGGTAATGTTGAAGATGGCTGCCAAATTTCTGAAAACTGTCAGGTGCCGAAATTTGTACCATTTTATTCTCCCTTCCAACTCTTTGTTTGTCATAACTTAAAAACTACCTGGTGTTTAAAGTCTCACTCTTTTCATTAGCTTCTCAAGTAAAACTTGAAATTCACCCGGTATCTTCTCAAAATGTTTTGCCTGGAGAGAGTGGGAACGTTCACCTGGAGACTTGAGCAGAACGTCAGTGATTCTACTCAACTGCAGTGCAGCTGAGTACAGTGTTTCTGTTCAGCCTCATGAGCACACTCCCAAACAGTTTGAGGTGTGAGGTCTGCCTGGCCCCATTTCTCAATCCCCCCATGTCTAAGAGATGTTTGGCCCAGGTCTGTGAATACAGGTCAGAGAGATAAAGGACAAATAAGATGCAGTGCTTGTCCAGCAGTGGGACTGCAGCAGGCAGGCAATATGCTCCCATGCAGAGCAAGCCCAATCAGGAGCTTCCTGATTCCTCAGCCACCAAGCTATGGACATTTTAGAGTCACGTAACCTCCCTCGCAGATCCCATACAACATGTCTAGTTCTTACTGCTGCAGAAGAAAACCTTCAGTTTATGAATGGAGAATTCAGTTGTGCAGCATTCTTCTACAGAGCCAGAGAGTTGATATCTTTCTGGCAAAATCGTTGATTATCTGAAGTAATCTGCTAACTTTGGAGTATAAAACACAAGTTGAATTACGAAATAAGCAAATGTTTGCACTTCATTGCCCCACTAACAGCAGTAATATACATATATCATAGTGGCTGACATGAATAACACAGACTATTAGTGCTGCAAGGAAGTACAAATAGCAGCTAACTATAGGATGTGTCTTAAATTCAGAGAAGACCAGGAAATAAAGAGGATTCATTTACTTAACTGGTGCAGGCAGGAATAACATGGGCATAGAGTGACTGTATATGGGGCTGGGATTGCCATGCTGGCTGCATGCTCCCATCTGGGTCTGGAAGGCACCCCTGTGCCACATGGGACTGGAAGGGCATTGAGAGGATCAAGCATGTGTCTACAGCCTGCAGCCAGTGCAGGGTGGATGTAGCAAATGAATCTCTCAAGTGCTGGGTATTTGTGTTACCTGGAGATGCACCTTGCCCAAAGTAGGAATAACACCCAGGGCTCTCAGTTTAAGTAATTCTCTCTTATTTCCCAAATCTTCTTCTTATTTCAGGCATTACATCCATATGGTACTTTTAAACCCAAAACCTCCTAAATTTTTTTACAAACTGAGCCATCACCAAAATGCAAAAAGATATGTTTTAAATGTAAGCCCAGACTAGAGGTGGTGACACGAGAAGAGCTGCAGTTAGGTTCATTTCATATGCAAAACTTTAATATCTAAAAACGGTGACCACACACTTGAATAATAGGCTCAGCACTGCCTGTAGGTCTAGCACAGTGTGCAGGGGTGTACTGACCCATCAGAGAGTCGGAATAATCAGGATTATTATAACCTGACATTGAGTCTATGTAACTTTAATCTAACACATTGCATCTGTACCTGGATTCTGACCATGACTGTAGTGGTAACACACCTTCCGAGAGGCAAGATGTACAGTCTGAAAAGAAAAAGCTTTAAGTTTTTGCTTTAAGTGGAGAAATGGCTTTGAATGGATCAGCCAAGATAGCAATAATTGCCACAAGGCTTAATGTAGCTTGTGCAGAAAATGTTTCTCAATTGCTTATGGTTGATTGTCAGATGTAAGAGCAGACAAATTGAGCAGCTTGTGAAAATAATCTTAGCATAGCTTCCAACAACAGAAGTTGAACTTTTTTGTTGCTAAGAAATGTGAAATTACAAAAAAAACAGTACTACCAGTTGCTGCAGAACCAACAAAAGCATAAAATATCCTTAGATGCAATCATTCGTTATGTCTCATCTGATTAAAAGAACTTGCTAAGTAACATTTTCCAAGACTTGCCCTTAGATAAAATGATATATTTTGGCAGAAAAGGTCTTCTGTATTGACATGTACAAAGTGAAGATCTTCGCAAAATGAGAAAACAGTTTTAAAAACTTAGCTGAAGAGAGCATGTTTTTCCCACTGCTCACTAGAGACTCGAGTCAAATTAAAACACTTCCAAAGGTTTTCATTGTCTGAAATCAGTTGTTTTTCTGAGAATTTTCAGTATCGTAATAACACAATGTTAGGAAGTTTGGAAAAAAAAAAAACAACCTAGAATACAACCAAATGATTTGATTTCAAAACTACCTGTATTTGGATATGCCACTATTAACTCTGGGAGATGCTACTTTCTAAAAAGAGAAAACCAAAAAATGAGAATGAACGACTGCTGCCAGCTAACTGTTGAAATCATATATATTGCATATGTCCATAACAGATAATCATTTAATCTTCATTTAATCTTGAGGGCTCTACATAGCTTTCAATCATTTAGAGGGTTTCATCATCTCTCCAAATGTCAGAATTGCCAGTGTCAATCCAATGTTAAGGCATGCCCTCACACGACAGTTTATCTCTGCACCCTAAAGTTGAAAGTAAAATGTTTTCCAGCTAATAAAAGTTATTTTTGTCCAGTGGTTAAGAATTGCTCAACTGCCATTTTAAATTTGTTAAGGATGAGAAAGACAGTGATGAAGGAAAGATGCTTTCAGTGACTGAATACTCCTTATCTTCATCTCATGCTGTGCTAAAAGTTTGACTGTTCTAATTTTAAAGCTATCTAATCTTTTATGTGCTAAAGCATATGAAATCATGCATTATTAGAAGTACTAACCACAAGAAGGGTTCATTTATTTGGTGTTATATATAAGTTTTATCTAAAATGCATTATGTGGTTAAAAAATTTTCATTTGGTAATATTCATTAGGTCTCAAACTTTTCTTTCAGAGAACAAAATAGCTTTAACCTGGTTGAGATATTTTATCTAGGGGAAAAAAGTGACTTTTTTACAAAGTCTATAAGCATTAGTGAATGTTTTCATGCTTGACAGTGAATTGGATGTGAATCCTATGTACAAAGGATGTTCATTATTTGGAGATCCATTCAAGTCAGCGTATAGGCCTCAGGAGTTTCACATTGGGAAATAGTTACATATTCTTTCTTCAGGTTCAAACTTAAACAGGAAAAGTTTAGACTGGATCTGAGGAAGAAATTCTTTACTGTAAGGGTGATGAGGCACTGGAATGGGTTGCCCAGGGAAGTTGTGAA
>JASSUY010018521.1:0-21681 GCA_032466535.1 Forpus xanthops | reverse complement strand
GTAACGGGTTCAAACTTAAACAGGGGAAGTTTAGATTGGATCTGAGGAAGAAATTCTTTACTGTAAGGGTGTTGAGGAAGTGGAATGGGTTGTCCAGGGAAGTTGTGAGTGCTCCATCGCTGGCAGTGTTCAAGGCTGGGTTGGACATAGCCTTGGGTGTCCTGTTTAGTGTAAGTTGTCCCTCACCATAGCGGGGGGGTTGGTACTAGATGACCTTAAGGTCCTTTCCAATCCTAACTATTCTATGATTCTATGATCATAAAATATTAGTTCTGAACATAGTCATGCTGGGGAAAAAATAAAAAAATGCACTGAAGAATGTGATGACCTTTCTTTATTTAAGTACTTTGATACCTGCTGGTATTCAGAATGCAAAACGTACAAAAAAGTAAATAGTACACTAATATTTTCATTATATGTACTAATATATGCAGTAAATATGTATACAGTAATACTTAAATTCCTTTATTCTGGTATTCACCATAATACTTTAATACTTAAATTCCTTGATTCTGGTATTCATCATACTACTTGCCGTATACATTAAGCAGAACGACTGTTTTACTTCTTTTTTTTTTTTTTCTGTATTTTTGCCCTTGATCCATTTGGTTAGTGTTGAAACCAGGTAGAGATTTACTTCTCCAGTCCTTATCCATCCTAAATTCATGTTTTTCTCATACGCTTAGCAAATCTCTAATGAAGATGCTTCATGAACTACTGACTGTACTTTGAATTACTGCAATTTTGATATCCATCTTGATGAGTCCTACTATTTAGTATGTGATACATTTTCATCAAATCATTCTGAAGTGAACTTTATAAGTTCCCAAGTAAAATAAGCATACGCAAATATAGACAAAGTTCATCTCAAACAAACAGGATTGGTGATATACCTTTTTTAACTAAGGAAGTGAGGACACTAAGATTATAACTTAATAGGATTGGCTATCAAAAAGTAGCTATGAAATGAGCATATTACTATAAGGGTAAGAATTCCTCTTTACCTTTGCACGCAGGTCTGTGATCACTCCATGCAGCAAAAACTTCAGCTATCCTCTGACAGGTGATACTTTTTGAACCTTGTAGCACATAATCTTCATCACAGGAGAACTGTACTGTTGCTCCCAAACTAAAATCAAACAATATAAAGAGTTTGTTTTTTTTTTTTCCTTTTTTTTTTACAAGTAGGTATCAATGATTTTTTTCCAGTCCTTCATGTGTGACAGTACTGACAGACAATACAAACATGTAATTGAGTAATTTTTGCTCTTAGTTCTAAAAAGCTACAGCCTATGTACTAGCCTGACAGCACACAGCTTTCAGCCCTCTCTGGCCTTGCTTTGGTGAGAGCTGATTTACCTCTTGTCCTGGCTTCAGCAGTAGCAGTCATTTTTCTCCTTCTTAGTGGCTGGTGCAGTTCTGTGGTTTTGACTTTCAGCCTGGGAACAATGCTGATAACACTGATGTTTTTAGTTACTGCTCAATAATATTTTCCCTGACCAAGGACTTTCTGGGTCTCATGCTCTGCTAGGGAGGAGGGGAAGCCGGGAGGAAGCAGAGACAGGACATCTGACCCAAACTGACCAAAGAGGTATTCCATATCACAGCACGTCATGTCCACTATATAAAGTGGGGTCAGTTACCCCAAAGGGCTAGATTACTGCTCAGGTGGGGCTGGGTATCAGTTGGTGGGGGTGAGTGGTTTTATTCTCTTCTATTTTTATTTCCCTTATTATTATTATTGGTGATAGCAGTAGTGATTTGTGTTATGCCTTAGTTACTGGACTGTTCTTATCTCAACCCATGGGAGTTGTATTCTTTTGATTCTTCTCCCCAGCCTTCTGGGAGCAGGGGGGAGGAAGTGGGGGGAATGAGTGTACGGCTGTGTGGTACTGAGCTACCAGCTGGGTTTAAAGCATGACATCTCTTCGTAACAGTCACGTGGAGATCAAATAACTATTTTCCAACCTAACTTCTGGTGTTCATATAGTAAAGATTTGACAAACCTGGGCACTAAGTAACAAACAGTAGTTATATGTGTTAATTGAAGCTAGGAAAAAATTAGAAAGAAATATAAGGAAATCACCTAGAATAGCCAAAAGGTCAACCACAAGATGGAAAAATTCTCACTTTAAACACTGTATTCCAACCAGTAAAGATCTTAGGACATAGATGACTTGCTGTAAATGTCCCCACCTGTGATTCTTCTTGAGGAAGTCTGGTGCTCTTGACTTCAGAACAAGAGGGGAATTGGGAGGAGGAGCATGATGCCAGTGAAAACATTAGATATTAATAAGATTTATTGTATTTTAAACAAGAAGTGTTTATTATTAATCAGACTTTCCTGTATTAACTTGGACTGAGAATGCATTATTGTAAATAGACAACTTATAACTGCTTTTTGTATTTTAAGGTTAAGATTTTCATTAGACTAGCAATAAAGTCTTGAATCTGTCTGCATAAGTGCTGTTTTCTTTTGCCAGTAATAAGATTCTGAATGTGACAACAACTAGACAATGAAAGAAAGTTATAAGGTCAATATGAATATTTGCTCCTTTAACTGGCATATGTTTCTCAAAATAAATGAAGAAAATAAAGAATTGTGAATACATCTTTAGCTGTGATTATTTATGATGTGATTCTTCTGCCTTGAAAAGATTTTGTGCTTTTCCATATGGAGCTGACATTTGCTGTTGCAAACTTGGCACAGAACAAACCAGGAAATAAGCCCAGAAAAAGCTTTGTTATGTTTTTTTTTGGGGGGTGAGGAGGGCTGGCAGGAGGGAAAAGGTGGGAGAGAGAGAAATTGAGGGGGGAGAGATGTTCAGTTTGGTAAATTAAAAACCTCAACATATAAATGTGGATTATTGAGATTATTCTTCTCCATTAATATAACTTTTGTTTCAAGTTCTCAGTGCAGTTGAAAATAGTCAATATATCAGCCCTTTCTCTGACATCAGTATCTTTACCTTCTATAATTGAACATAAGAAGATAGGTTCTTTAATTAATTACCTGTGCAGAAAAACAATTTATTTACTCATTAATTTTTATTGTTTTACAGTTCCTTGAAAAGTCTTCCTTCCTAATTTGGTCATGGGGGAAATAGAAAAAAATCAATACCACACAGCATTTCTTTCTAGCTCAAAACTGTTGAACTGCTAGATCGCAGACACTCACTGATTTCAAAGAATTGATTTCAAAGAATTCTGCCTAGATTTGCATTCTCGTTCAATCAAGACCTGAGTTAGCTCTTTTTCTGAGACAGAGATCACAGTAAGTGCATTTCAGTTCTACTCTAGCCAAAATACAAGGTGACTTTGGTAACAGATGTTTTGTATAAACTATTAGTCGCTAGACCATAGCATCAGGTCTTTCTTTAAACTTTTTCTGAACTTATAGCCCCTCAGAGTATCTCATGGGCTTTTCTAAGTGCATTTGCCTTGACAAATGAATTTATATAAACACATTCTTCACAAGACTTTGGCTCCACTATGCATGCAGTTATCTGAGTAATTTAACATTAAACATGGAGTAACTTCCCAAAAGTTTCTGTTATAGAAGCTTTCCTGTGTAACCCTGCAAGTAATGCAATTATCTGACCCTCCTCAGATGGATGCCATAGATCTCCATCCCATTTTGCAGCCTTGACAATATTACCAATTTTTTTTAAAAAAAATAGGTTTTAAATCTCTGAAAGCAAAGCCTCTGTAACGGCATAGTTTTTATTTATCTAAAGAGATGTTTTAAGCTCCTTTATAATTCCCCAAAGCTGTCACTTTTACAAAAAGTTTGGAAGAAGTATGAGATTATTACTCAATGGTGATAGGGTATCTCTGTTGATTTGGCAGTGATTTCAAAATCTGGTTTTGATCCCATAGAGTATAACATTCCTTTTTGCTGAAACACTTACTAAATTTAATTTTTCTCTTCAGGGTTTGGTTTGTAAAGAATGTGTCCTGTTTTTCTTTCCTTATAGATGTAGATTTAGTGGTGTAACAGTAATTTTAATTTCAGTTCAATTTACAAAGGCAGACAAAAAATTGAAAAGGCTGAACATGAGTTCCAGAGATTAACTGTTGGTAGGTGTTCACTCAAATACATTTATGATGAAAATAGCTACTAAAGAAGTTTGATAATAAACAAAACAAGAAAAAACTTAAAGGGGTTAGAAAACTTAGATGTTTGCAATTAATGGTGTCAGCATAGCAGAGCTGATGAAATCTGGGGAGTACCTGGGCTTTACAGAGACATAGATAATGAGGAATGAGGCTATGAAAAAATTATATAGTTACCTGAACAGAAATCTCAGAAAAGGAGGATCTGGTAGTGGTTAACAGCTCTATAAACTATTCCAAAACCAGTTCCTGTTTGCACAAGAAATAAGAATGTTTGTGAAAGGAGAGAAAGAAGAGCTGTAGCATTCATGAAAAATAGAGGAAGATATAAAACTGAAAAACTGAGAATAATAAAATGCAAACGTAATGTAAAGGCCCTTGTAAAGTAAAGCTGAAAAGCTTCTGTCCAAGACTGAGGAAAAAGAGCCATGGGACAGATCACAGAGTTGGAGGAAATGTCAAATTTGGGAAACAGAAAGCTTATCTATCATTAATGTTAAAATTCATGTTCTGCTAGTCCAGAGGCTGTAGAGTTAGGAAAGTTCAAATAGTTGTAATTGGGAAGACAAGAACAACTTTCTCAAGATTAGGTTTTCACAAAAATCCACGTGTTGTAGAAGGTCACACTGAGAAAATCTGAACCCCTTTGATTACCCAAAGAATATAAAAAGGAGGACCTGAAAAAAAAAAAAATGGAAATCTATTTAACTGTAAGCATACTGGATGCATAAACACAGTGAGATTGGAAAAATTACAAAATATGTGATACAGAAATGACAGTTAAAATGGCAGTTAGATAGGCAGATGATAAAACAGCATTCTAAGAAAAAAAAAGAGGAAGAGACAAACATGAGTTCCTATGTCAGATAGATAGATTCAAAAAGACAGTAATATAAAAAAATCAGACAAACACTTCAGGTCTGAAAGGCCAAAAAAAAGACTGAAACAAAAAATAAAACCTTGCAGAATCCTTCTGGACATACAGTGTAATAATGGCATCCATAAAGGCCAGCATATTGACTATCATGAACTTGTCAAGAAAATATTAAGATATTGGGTCTCTCAGGAACTTTAAAGCCTACTTCTAAACACTTTAAAAAACTGAAAAGCAATTATCTAGTAGAAGAGATCCTTCTTGTTGTTTCTGATGCTGACTTTTTTTGGTTTTTTTTTTTTGATTCTTGAATGTGCTTCAGACATACAAGAATTCAGTTCAAAATCTATTTTAAAAAAAAAAAAAATAAATTGGTAATTGAGTACGGAAGGGTAAAGTGTCACTTCCCTCCCTAGGTATAGTAGATGAGCTAAATAAGATAAAGATTCATAAAGGACATGAAGATTAACGGAAATGACTACTAGCTCCAAGACAAAATGAGGAAAACCTTACATCTACATTCCGCAGGCTAAGCTCTCTGTAGAGCACTTGGTCATGGTTTTGATGTGGGTCTGCTGTGATGTGGTGACATAGCAGCAATTTCAGGTTTGCGTTTTTTTTTCCTTTCTATGCCATTAGGTTTGCATTTTCAAGAAAAACAGCAAATAAATATTGGATATATTTCTATTAGAAAAAAAAAGTATGTGTAAGTATTAAATAAGTTCTACAAATTTGAGAAAATATTTTAATCATATCTCCTTTTGAAGTGTTCTTCATATGCCCCCAATTTTGGATCCCTCTTTAAAGAGCATGAATTTAAAACAGTAAGGAATCTAAAATGAAACAATCTCTTAAAGATATAAAAGAGCAGGTTTAGAATGTTGAACTTCATATGAAGTTTATGTAGAATAGTATTATTTTAACAGTTGGCATACATGCAAGAAACTAATTTTATTTTATATTCCTCTATTATTTGATATACTTTTTAAATTAGACATCAGGGATCAATTATGCAAGGGATCAAAACCTCAAGATAATCTGTAAGCTATATTACTCTTCATTTTGAACTTACATTCCTCTTGTAAATTTTTTTATGGATAGATGGGACAGACTAGAAGAAGGAAATAATGCAGTTTGGATTTTTTGTACTGATGTACAGGGAAAACATTTGAATTCATACTCTGTACTTCCATTTCTGTGAAATCAACTGGAAAATCATATACACCTTATAGAAAAGTATTTTTGAAGATGAACACCTTTCTGCCCTACTAACCTATTCTGTCCACACCTGCATCCAAACAAGTTTGAGAGTATTTTTTTTGCTATAGAAAAAAAAAAAAAAGCAAACCCACTCACTATCAAAAATACCTAAACATCAGCTCTTAAAATCTGCTCCTATCAAAGAATTAATCTGATGATACCTTTTAAGGCTATTGTATAGTATATAAATAAACAGTAGAGCAGCACATACATTATTTTCTCCATCGGCAGTGAAAGAATCTAGAGCTTCCAAGACCATGTATAGTGAATGAAATTTTCTTAACTCAGCAACTTTCTGCACAGCACTGATCCATAACTATTTATGTGCAAACTAGAGATAGAATCTGCAGTAGTCTCTTTGAGCCACAGTAGGAGAGTTGATCTGTGCCATGACATCTGTCCCAAGTTAAGTGTATGTATAGGAATATTTCTGTAGATCAGTCGTTACAGTACTTGGAAATATTAGTGCAAAAAGTTAGGATTCCAAGATAGAATGTTAGAATATCTAAATTTTCAAAAGTTCTGGTCAAGAAGAATCCTTAACATATCCTGAACTAACTGAAGTGATGACAAAATTTCAGTTGCAGAGGAATTCTTGACACTCTGGTAATTGGTAGTAGTTCTGCTTACACAGTTCTTAAAGAGTCACCATTTCCCACAATGCTTGTACAGTCAGAGGCTTCTGTTCGACAAAGGAGCCAATTATCTGCTGACAAATGAAGCAAGGGGTAATGGGTTCAAACTTAAACGGGGAAGTTTAGACTGGCTATAAGGAAAAAGTTCTTTACTGTAGGGGTGGTGAGGCACTGGAATGGGTTGTCCAGGGAAGCTGTGAATGCTCCATTCCTAGTGATGTTCAAGGCCAGGTTGGACAAAGCCTTAGGTGACATGGTTTAGTGGGAGGTGTCCCTGCCCATGGCAGGGAGGTTGGAACTAGATGATCTTAGGGTCCTTTCCAACCCTAACTATTCTATGATCCTATGATGATTCTATGATTCTATTCCACTTCAAACTAGCCTCACATCTTACACTACAAAACATCAGATTTTTTTTTCAATTTTCAGAATGCTTTACTTGATATTCAGAGTATAGGAGCTCACTGTGTATCTACAGAGAAGGGTATGTGATTCAGAAAAACTTTAAGGAAAATTAAGTGTGAAACATCTGTCTATCAATGCAGTTACATTTCAAATTCATGATTCTGAAAAAAATAACTATAGAGCAATTTACAATATAAAATGAAAGAATAAATTAGCATTAGTTATACTGTAACTCAACTCACTGGGTAAAATACATTGTCTTTAGTATAAACTTCATATGCTTCCTTCTCTCAGTAGAATCCATATTTCTAAGACCACACCGGTATCTTCGTGACTGTCCAACATTATTTACTGCCTTGTTGTCATCAAATTTGTTCTGAATCTCGCCTTTAAATATCTGATTGGACTAAACTGCAGACTTAGAGGGAAAGAGATAGGCTCATTCATTTCCTATTGGCAGAACTTTGGGATGGAGGAGGAGGAATGCATTTGGTTCACAGCAGAATACTTGTCCAGGTATAATTCAGTTTGGCTATGCTTATTCCAATATAAACAAACAAAGAAAAAAAGCCTCCACAACCCAACAATTAAAAGGAGCAACAAGACACCACATGAATTTTTTTTCTCTTCATCTACTACATCTTGTATTTACCACAGTGGCATTAATGCTAAAACTTGATTTAAATGTGGAAAAGATGTGTATTTTTAATGTATGACAGGTAACATAAAATAAACTGTTGTAAATTTCAGCAGAATGAACACCATTACAGCTAAAATTTTTAGAAACTTCTTGGGAAGACAAGATTTCATTATGAGATAAGATAGTTTTTTGAGTACAGGAAAAGCTAGAAGGTATTAGTAAAAGTTCCTGACTTTATTTCAATCTGCAAAAGCCTGTTATGCTCAAATAATCATCTAGCATCAGAAATAATTCAGAAACTCAGACAGAAGAGAGATCAAAATTAGCTCAAAACATTTTCAACAAGTGATTATATATATGTCTCCCTAGACATACAATGCACCAACCACTGCTGTTACCGGAGTCATATGTTCACTAAGAAAGAGACATAGAATGTTTTGAAGGAGTATTGCAAACTTTTTTCCTTGAAAGATAAATTTGAAAGATAGGTGAGAATGGAGAAGTATATATCAAAATTAATAGAAAAATAGTCCGCATTAAGAATGCTAAAATAGTCTGAGCACTTCTAAAACACTCTCATGACTACTAGGGAAATGTATCAGCATGTATCAAACTTCTGGGTTCTTGAAAAACATACTATAGAAAATGAAATATTCTCTATTATATTCCAATGAGTACTATAACAATATCTGAAACTGTGAAGTTTTATTTTCTTTTTGTGTTGCTTTCAATTTTTTTTATGCCTTACAAAAACCTCCAGTACCACATGTATGCTCAATATTTATAAATCTGATACAGTATTTACATAAGAAAATAATTTTAACTTACCTCCCTCAATCCATTTTTTTGCTAGATTATTTGTGATATATGCTGTCTTCCAAGTAAATATTTTATCATTTGCATATTAATTACATTAATTACATTATATTGCACTACATAATTTTATACTGAATTCCATTTCACTTTTTATGGAAAATTTTAGTTTTGAAAGAATAGCACAACAGCAATACATTTTGAACAACTGCATTTTCAAAGTTCATTATTAGAGAAATGATACAATGTAGGGTTTATATTTTACCTAAAATCCGAGCCTATCCGTTTTCCATTTTCTGGTTCTCCAGGATCTGGACACAAATTGGACGCCTGTTTAATACCTCCCTCATTTACTGCAAAAAGACAAAAATAAAACACAGAAATAAACAAACAAACAAAAAAGAAGTTGAAACAATGCAGGTTTTTTAGGAAATAAAAATTTAAGCAATTAACAAATATGAAAAATTATATTATCTACATTTTAGGTCCTTTAAAATAGACTTTTGATAGAATATAATCAGTACATAAATTTCTTCTCTCTATAATAAGCAAAACATGTATTTTCTGGTTAGTTTGTTTGGCAGTTTTGGTTTATTTTTTTTTTAAGTAGCAGTTTTTTCTATAAGTTGGACTAATAAGCTATTTTTCATGTCTATATTATTAAACCTATATGGAAATGTTATTACTATTCCTTTATAAGCATTAACATTCAAAGAAGTGTTCATTAAGTTTAGATCTGTAAAATTTTATTCTGAACACAGTCTAAAAAATGTCATTTCCAATAACACCTGACCTTTTCTCCTTGAATTATAATAAAACTTGAACACACAGGCTCATGCTGAGAGAATTGTCCTTAACCAGTACTGAAAATGCAGGTATCTGAATGCAAAGCCTAAATGCTTGTTTGATTTGCATACATTATCTTACAGTAAATTAAAATGGATCTTCAGAGAGAAACTTCCTGTGAACCTTTCCTAGTGTTTTTCCAGAAATTTTTATGTACCAATCTAGCCCTCAGCATATTCAACCAACTCTTCACTCATTTTTTTTCATGCATTATATATGTTCCTGTAATTTTATACAGCTTGCAAAGGTATGTCTTGCAAAAATAATTTCAGACCAGAATAATTCTATTAACTTTGTATTTCATTCTTTACGGTCACTGAATGGCAAGGGAGCAGTTCCCAAAGAAAAAAAGAAAGGAACACATTAGCAAAGGAGATTGCTCTGCCATCACTTGGTAAATTGGTCCAATAGAAGAGGTGGTTTTTTTTTTTAGCACTAGTTGAGACAAAACCAAGTGATTTACACTATGTCAGAAGAGATCTCCACTTTTATTTATTTTTATTTCTGAGGAACTAGTCCAATGGATTTTAACTTTCCTTTAATGAAAAAAATTTGCATTTAATTAGGCAAATCACATTACATTGTAAAGTGAATCTGAACAGATAAGCAAATCTAGTTTCTAACTGTATTTCTGAAGGTTGCTCATGAAATTTCAGCTTTCAATGAAGGACAATAACATTCAGAGTACTTTGGGTTTTTCCCAAACTTGAAATTTTTCGTATTACATGCATTGAAAGGGAATAATTGATGTGATACACCTGAGGAAGCCAAAAGCCAAATAAAAATGTTGCAGATGGTCAAAATAAAACCTTTCACTGCTCAAAAAATCCATAAGCTCAGACCCTATCAACTGGAACTACAATATTTATCCTTCTCTGGCCCAAATACCCATGTCCAAAGCTATTTTGATAGCAAACCAAGGCATTCCCTATTCATCTGAATTGCTACCCTCTTTTGGACCAGGATGGCTCTTCCTCAGAACCTATCCATATTCCCTGGTTTCAGTCTTGCTCCCTCAATACCTGAGAGGTGTGATGAAAGCATATTGACTATAGAAAGTTCCTGCTAGTGCTGGAGTAAACACATGTATCAGGCTGCAAAAGATGGGGCTGTTCAGCCTGGAGAAGAGAAAGTTGTGTGGAGATCTCATATCAGCATTTCAGTACCTGAAAAGAGACCTATAAGGATACTGGAGAGGGACTCTTCATCAGGGACTGTAGTGGTAGGACAAGGCGGAATGGGTTCAAACATATACAGGGAAAGTCAGATTAGATATAAGGAATCAGTACTTTACTGTGAGGGTGGTGAGGCACTGGAATAGGTTGCCCAAGTGGTAAATGCTCCATCCCTGGCAGTGTTCATGACAAGTTGGATGGAGTCTTGGGTGACATGTTTTAGTGTGTGGTGTCCTGCCCAAGTTAGGGAGGTTGGAATCAGATGATCTTAAAGTCTTTTCATCCCAAATCATTCTATGATTCTATGATCAGAAAAGTGCAATTCTATAAACTACATTTCATAAGGCCATCTAGTAGGAGTTTCGTGGATGAACATTTAAAATTAACTCTTTGAAATATCAGGGTGCTTTTCTACAATTCTGAAGCCTATATCCAGACATGACAAATTCAGAATCATCTTAAGTAGCCTGTATATAGAAAAGATTGAGCAATGCAGGAAGCAAAAGAAACATACTTGAGAACGAGCAGGGAAAAAGATACCAGCTCAGTTTTGTGACAGTCTAATATATTTTCTGACATTAAATATAGGTTAAAACTACAGTTGGGAAATAACTCATGATGTCTGGTAGCAAAATCAAAGAAATTTAAATAGTGTAATTTTGGGGTGGTAACATAGAACAATGCACACAGAAATAACCTTTTACTATGAAAAAAAAAAAAACAGAACTATATTTACTGTAGCTCATGTTTCAGTATTTCAAAATGCAATTTTATGTTTTGTACACTATATTTCCCCATGCATAGGCAAATAGAGTGAATATTCATATAGAAAAGAATGTTATACTGGATTTCAAAGTACAAGAAATATTATATACAATATCTACCAAAAAATGGAAACTTGATAATTCTACTGGTTTTACGACATCTTCTGTATCAAGTTCCACTTTTAAAAATACTCTATGAAATGGATTTTTAAATTCTAAATTCTGAAATTGTTAATAATTCTAAAAAAAATAAAAAGGCTCATGATAAAAGAAATCATTAAAATAAATACAGTACCAAAATTAAAATAAGACATATACTACAGTAAACACTCAGAGGAAAATGTTGCAAGTAAAAACCATTAAACTGATTTCTGATTCGTTTCCAAACCAGAAACCTATTTAAACACAATCCTCAATCCATTCTGATTTCTGTTGAGTACTTACAGAAAAAAGAAATGCACATTTTACTTTTCAAATAATGTTACTTTCCTAGGCATAATGATCTCTCAGTCTACTGAAAAACAGTTTTGTGTAGTTTCCCAGATACCTGTCTATCTGTATGTGTATGGTTCACACCCCAGATACTAATGTGACAATAAGCAATGAAAGGGTTCCCTTTAGTAAATTAAAGGCTCCTCCAGAAAAAAAAAAAAAAAAAACAACACATTAATTAGGTTCCCCAGTGCTGTGGTTTTTTGTTTTTTTTTTTTTTTTTAAATCCTAACACTTGTGAAATGACATTGATGCACACTTATTTCATCATGCATTGTGCATCATAGAATATACTTCTATTCTGACATTGCTATGAGCAATTTCCCTACACACTGGTACTGAATGCTAGGTAGAACAGCTGACGTCATGTACCTGGACTTGCGCAAAGCGTTTGACACTATCCCATATGACATCCTTGTCTCCAAGTTGGAGAGACATCAATTTTATAGGTAGACCACTTAGTGGATAAAGAGCTGGCTGGATGACCACAAGCAAAGAGTTATAGTCAATGGCTCAATGTTCAGCTGGAGACCAGTAACAAGTGGTGTCCCTCAGGGATCAGTGTTGGGACTGGTCTTGTTCAACATCTTTGTCGGTGAGGTGGACAGCGGGATTGAGTGAACCCTCAGCAAGTTTGCTGATGACACCAAGCTCTGTGATTCAGTTGATAGGGTGGAGGGAAGGAATGCCATCCAGAGGGACCTTGACATGCTTGTGAGGTTGGCTGATGCCAACCGCATGAAGTTTAACCACATCCAGTGCAAGGTCCTTTACCTGGGTTGGAGCAATCCCAGGCACAGCTACAGGTTGGGCAGAGATGAGATTCAGAGCAGCCCTGAGGAGGACTTGGGGGTGTTGATGAGAGAATGAACATGAGCTGGCAGTGCACGCTTGCAGCCCAGAAAGCCAACTGTATCCTGGGCTGCATCAAAAGGAGCGTGACCAGCAGGTCGAGGGAGGTGATCCTGCCCCCCTACTCTGCTCTTGTGAGGCCTCCCTTGGAGTACTGTGTGCAATTCTGGTGTCTTCAACAGAAAAAGGACATGGAACTGTTGGAACAAGTCCAAAGGAGGGCCATGAGAATAATCAGGAGACTGGAGCAACTCCCCTATGAAGATAGGATGATAGAGTTGGGGCTGTTCAGCCTGGAGAAAAGAAGGCTGCGTGGAAACCTCATAGCAGTCTTCCAAAACCTGAAGGGGCCTACAGGGATGCTGACGAGGGACTCTTCATGAGGGACTGTAGTGAGAGGACAAGGGATAACGAGTTCAAACTTAAACAGAGGAAGTTTAGATTGGATCTGGGGAAGAAATCCTTTACTGTAAGTGAGATGAGGCACTGGAATGGGCTGTCCAGGGAAGTTGTGAATGCTTCATCGTTGGCAGTGTTGAAGGTCAGGTTGGACATAGCCTTGTGTAGCATGTTTTATTGTGAGGTGTCCCTGCCCATGGCAGGGGGTTGGAACTAGATGGATGATCTTAAGGTCCTTTCTTACCCTAACTATTCTATGATTCTATGTCATTGCAATGCAAGTGCAGATAATCTGAAACCACTCTGGGAATTTTATCTGAAGTCAACAGCTAGATACAGAGGCTTTTCGTGAAATAATGTCTCAATTTCACCAGCTACCAGAGTGACTAACTGACCAAGTCTAGCTAGATCACAATATAAAATCTTAGACATCTGCTTATGTCCAGATAATGACACTAAAGGTATAAATCCTCAAGGTTTTCACTTTCTGTTATTATTGTATTATATATGTATTCTGCTCTGCATATCCAGCAAAACACGTTGCAGATGCTCTCATTTGTACATAGATTATCAAAATGTGAAATTGTACAAGGACTTTCAAAAAATATGTTGCAAATTTCATCTCTGATGTCATAGCAAACGCCTTTAGATATCACAAGTGTCCGGTAATTCATTTTAAATCTACAGTTATTATTGTTCATATAGTGGAATATTTAACAGTTTTTGAAAAATAAGTCTTTAGATGAACATTCTGTTTTATCAGCCATTGTATTATTCTCATCTGTTCCTATTAAACTGAAGATCCACCATCAGAGAACACAGTGTAATTATATTAATTCTCTTCCTTTCTGTATGTGCATTCTAGCTTTCAGTCATGCAATATGTGTAAAAAGAATACTTGGTTTTAAGTATAATGTTACAAGGTTTTCAAATAAACCAGAAATGCCTTATGGAACTATTTAGGTGATGCAGTTTACCGAAAAGATAAATATGGCAATATGCTATATTATAAAAACTGAACATAAGTGTGTTTTGCTTTATTTTTCTGGCTTGTCAAATGTTAAAGGGTCTTGCTGCTTGAGACACCTCTTTATAACTAAACACATTTCTTATATTGTCAGTTTAAAATCTAAAACTGAAAAAAACCCAAAACATTAAGAGTTAGGACAATGTGCCCTTCTAAGTTCTGGGAACTGAATTTACCACTGACACTTTAAAAAAAATATTAGGGCAAATATGTCCAACCTAAGTAGCTTTGAAAGCAAGTATTTTCACTCCTGTGAAGAGTAATGAAATGTAATTTAAGCACACATAGGCTAAACATTTAGTCCATCTTAATTTTATCCAATTACTCATAAATATTTAAAATGCGGTTCTAATCCAAAAAGGAGCTCTATAAAAATGGCACATTCTTTCAAACAAGATATCCTCTTTAATGTATTCAGATTCAAACCTGTTTATTTTATGTTAGAAAGTTTCCTGACTGCTCCTTATGAGTTAATCAGGACTCGGTCCTCTAAGATGCCAAGCATTTTCAAGTTTCTACTTTCTGTAATTACAGCCAAAGGCACAAAGCATCTCCAAAATTTTTAAACCTCGATCTTGTTAATCAGTCCAAAATGTCAGAGTTAATGAAGAAAAAAAAAAAATCAGAAAATTGCCTTGTGTGTCTCTTGCAAAAGCAATGTGAGTGCACACTTACAAATTAAGATAGGCTTTCATTTGTACAGCCTTTTGCTGCTAGTACTAATTTTCAATCGAAATAATGTATCTCCTGTTCACAGCGAAGATTTCAGTGGGCATCTGGGAACCTGAATATTTATTTGCAAATACTGCAAATTAAGTGTGAAATGCCAGATTTATAGAAAGCCTGCCTTTAGAGTAGAACCATATTTAAGAATTCACCATGCAGACTGAAGACAGAGATTTAAGTCGGTTATATTATCAGAAATGCATAAACAATCTTGGAAACACAAACAACACAGACAGCACAAACTTCATTCTTGCACTAGAAAAAAAGTAACAAAAAAGGAGTACACTCACAGATAGAAAACTTGTTGCTGTTGTCTTTCCCTGGAAACAATTTAAATCCTCTAGATTTAAAATCTATGGCCTTTTTCACTAGTTAAAAAAAAACAAAAAAAAAAAAAAAACAAACAAAAACATGTATCAGGCAATACATTCTAAAATATTTCATTTCATTTGACAAATTTTATCATGGAAGTATATACTAATTAGAGTACCGGCTATCTAACAAGATCACAGTGTGGACCTTTTGAGGAAAACAAAAAGAATCATTGAGACCAATTTGTACGCATGACAAAAGAAAGAAGTAGAACTTGTAACTTACTTTTTTTTCTCCTGCATAAACAAGTTAAAAAAAAAAAAAAAAAAAAAAAGAAAAGAAAAGGAAAAAAAAGAAAAGAAAAGAAAAAAAGAGGCCAAAAGTGTTTGTTTTCATGCACCACTTAGTTGTGTTCCAGATTTCTGGAACCTGGAAAATTAAAATAATCATAGATGTGCCTGCTGTAAAATGAACAGCTGACTCTTATCTGGTGCATTTTCTGTGTAAAGAAACAGTAGTGTTTATGCCTTGCCTATAAAAAAAAAATATCAAAAATAAAAACCCTACAGAATACTATTTTATCTTCCAACTTAAATGTGAGCAACCTTTTTAAAACAGGTACTATGACATTTTTTTAAGCACTTGACTTTTTGAGAAATTTTAATTCAATTATTCTTTTCAGTGACAGAGAATATAAAAGGAAAAAAAGAGTCATCCACTACATGCTATTGAAAGCACACTGAAATCCAATATATATGCTCAGATCTTAATTTCATAAGCACCCAAGCAATACAGGACATATATTAACCCACATACATTCTGAGAAGGTTTAATCAGCAGTGGAAATACCAACATATTTCTTTCCAATATACTTTGCCTACCACTTCAAATTTTAAATTCTCCATTAAATTCAGTATTACATTTGGGGAAAGGACAAAATAGAGACAACAACAAACTAAAAAAAAAAAAAAAAAAAGGCAATATTCTAGCAGACAAAAAAAATCCTTTAAAAAATTATACATTCTTAAGATCTACAGGCTTATGTCCCTATTCTGAAAGTATTTCCATTAGTTTTCAAGTTCTAACTTAGCTATGTTCTTAGCACTAATATGGAAGAATATTTTTTATCCATGAAATACATTTTATTTCCCGTGTTTAGATCACATAGGCAAAATAGAAATATTTAGATTATAGGAAATATACTGCATTATTAAATTAAGCATATCAGGCTAATTTTCTGCTTTAACTACAGAGATTTAGGTACAAAAAATGAAATACAATCTACTGTTCTGCAGTTGGTTCTTCAGTTGCTCCTCCTTCTAGCTTGAAGATTGTACTTGTAAAGTGCAATATGAAAGGCAGTTGGCTCCCACTTCACTCCTAAGCCCACAGCTGAACTATTTCTGTAAAAGTCATGATATCTTTATGGCTTTATGATAAAAGCAGTTAATCCAGTCAAACAGCAAGCCATGTGGTCTTATTTTTGAAACAAAATGGCTAATGGAAGGAGTAAACTCAAAACTTACAGATAGCAAAAAGCAAAAAGAGAATAAAGGAAAAACTTCAGAAAAAAAAGCCTTTTCTTTCAGTCATTAAACTGCATGCATCTTTTCTCCATTATATTTTACCAGTGAGCAACGGGCCATACATAATTATGGACGTCCTATATAAAGTTTAATTTTAAGTATATTATTCTCCAGAGACTTTTCAGATTAGATATATTTAAAAAACATATAGAAGATGCCTTGTGTTGGCTACAAGCAGCTAATGCTGATGAAGAGAGTGAAGATTAACGGAACTACTCCTAAGGGAAGCTAATACAAAAAGATAGAAAGTACATGATCACAGGAATTTTGCAGGACCTGTTAATTTGTTATATAAAAATCAATGAATAATCAATTCAACCCTTACATGGGACATAAATACCAATGTAGCAAAATACTACTGACCTTTTTTATAATTTAAATTAATCATTATCACACATGAGATTCAAACAAGATTCAGAAGAAAACAGCATACAACTAAGAAAGACAATTTATAAGATCAATACAGGATGTGTTGATAAATATTCTTACAATTCTGGTGGAAGAGACATACTTTCTTCTAAATACATAGAGGCATTCTATCTCAACTGTAAAACTATCAAATATAAATTTCCTTGTGTATCATCATAATGTAACCTCTAAATGTTGCTAATGCTTCTGGGAAATATTTGTGGAAGCACAATACATCTGTTGCCAAAAAAATACTATTTTTTATCTTTTTTTTTTTTTTTTTTAACCCTTAATATCAGAAATCACCCTCAACCTCCATTAATAAAAATGCATTAGCAATTCTACCCTCAGTGGATGTCATGGACTCAGGAACTGTACCTTCACACAATAGGAATATACTGGAATAGCAGTAATGCTCTCTTGTCAGTTGTGTGACATTTCTAAGATGCCATTTTGACGTATATATGAATGTAGGAGTATAGCTATAAGCTTCTTTTGACCTTCTCTGAGCATTAGCATAAAATAAAGCCTACTGAATCATAAGATAGACGTAGATACTCTTCCAACCACTAAGTAAAATGGGAGTGAGCTTGAATACATGATCTTAGGTGCAGGAATGCATTTAAATACATTAGGGAGAGGTTTGTCCTTTATTTTCAGAAATCATCATAACAACATATTAAAGAATGAAGACTGGTTTGGGATTTTTGTTTCTTTTCATACTGAAAAACCACAGTTTATGAACATAAGAAAGAGAGTTCACAAGATCTAAGTTTGAAATGAAAGTAGTTACAAGAGTGTCTTGCTGAACATATGTAAAACAAGCAAAGATTTTTGTAACTATTTGCATCACTTTGTCAAGGCTATTAAATACCACTAAGAAAGCAAGCGGCTCAAGATCTATGGATAAACTTTACACTACAAGAGAAAGAATTTTACTTTCAACTGGTTTTTTGTATGTTGATTTATTGAGTGGTAATTTCTGAATACACTGTGAAGGACTAGAAATAGAAATGCATTCAGTTGAAACGTCACTACTAAACTATGTATCAGGCTCATTTGTGTGCACATAAATAAATACATTCTTTAATTCTTGGCAAACCAGGCATTATTTTACACGTCAAATGTGGGAAGCAGTGAGGAAAATAGTAGCAGTTGTACCATACATATGACAGTAAATACTGAAACTGGATTTCACTCTTCAGAAGTCTCAGAGGATGGATTCATGTCAGCAAACAGTGCAGTTGTACACATTACAATAGTCCATGAAGAAAAATAGACACTTTAAGGTCTCAACTCATCTGGCTTAGATTTCTATTATCTCACAAAATAAGTTTAAACTTTGGTATGCCCATTTCTCTCAAGACAAATAGCTCAGATGTGATAAATTTCAAGATGGGAAATCTGTTTCTAAAATATGGTAACATCGAGCTATATAGCCGCTCAAAGGATATCTTTTTAAACACCGACAACCCACAAATTCAAGTTTTTGTTTTAGTTATGCAACAGTATTTATTTAAAGAAATTGTCCAGCTTGTGTTACCTTTATTTTATAAACTCCTAAACCAAATATAGAATGTATTTAAAATGCTGATGACTAAACCACCACATTTCTACACAGAACAGGCACTCAAGTTGTGTTTCCACAGGTAATTATACGGAGTATTAAACATGGAATCTTGGGCCTTTTCTGACCTTATGAACTTCTTTCCTTGGGTATCACAAAGTAGTTCAGACACTGAAACAGCTCTTCCCATCTCCTGAAACTTTCTTCCATTATATTCCCTACCACTCAGCTAATGGAAATGGAAAAATATATCATAATGCTAATGCCATTATTTGAAGATTTTGCATACAACTGTCCTTAAACGACATTCTCAGGAATACAGTATCACATGAAAAAAGGCAGTATATTGGTTATCTGACTGTACCTAAATGTGTACGGTTTTTACCAGCAGCAACTGCAATTTCTAATGACAGAAACAGGAGTCCTATTAACTCTGGACTTCTGACATTTGGGGCTCATGTGCAGATATGCCAAAGAAATTATGAATGATACTTCCAGTTCATTTTGGGCTTAAGACTAATTCATTGTATTTCCCCTAGGAGCTGATTTACAGCACAGCCACAGCCTAAATGCTCTGAACTTACTACCCATGTACAGGTCTATTCCATTCTTCTTTGTGTGCACTTCATGCTCATTATGCATGTGATTCAACTATTTATCCAAAATTACCAAACTCTGTCAACACAATTGCTAGATATCCGTGTATCTTAGGGTTACCACTTAAAGGGATTACACAAATGGGGTAGTGGTGGTGTGGAAGACACAGCAACCTATTTAGCACCTAGGGCACTTAAGGGTACAGAAATCTACATTAAAAACTTCTAAACCTAGCAATTACTCAAACTTTACTGTGATCCTAAACTCTGAGTGATGTCACACTATCTTCTACAGTCTTACTGCACTTTGAAAATTGGTGCGAAATGAATTTTCATCAGTTTTTAGTAAAACAGCAACTGCGCAGCTTAATCATTTCTTAAATTTGAAAAACCATTTAGAAGATGAATAATCAAGACTATAAACATCCAATTTTCATGTTATCTTATTTTTTTACTTTTTAACATGAGCTGATCCTACTTTCCCTTTCATTATTCAGCTCTCCCTTGTCCCTACCTTTAAAGTGCCCTAGTCAAAGCAGACTGTGTAGAAGTCTTATACTTAAGATTACTGCAACCACTGCATTACTGCCCTGAATTACTGCACTGTATTACTAACTTCTCCACTAACATACTGCATTAGTACAACACATGGTAAATATTTGTTTCTTGACACTACACTATTTTAAACATTATGTGGTGGACAATAAATAAAAAGACTAAAAAAGTGAAAATTACATAGTGTCTCCTTGTTAAAAGCAGAGATGTTTAAACAAAGTTACTGCTCTTTACGATCTATTACAGAGATAAAATTACAGTTTTTATTTTCAGGTATCACAGTTTTGCTGGCAAGCTCTATTTAATGTTACCCCACAGACTAAAAGTTAAGTCAGAATGGAAGAAAATGTAAATGAGAACGAATGTAAAATTCTCTCCATAAAATGAAATGCTCTGATAGCTCAATGAATAGAATTTTATATGTTAATGAAACATGTCATGGGCATATGATTTTAACCCAGTGTGTGAATTTCACCTCTATATTAAAATTTAATGTATAATGATTTTATTTTAATATGTTGCATTTCCATTTTAAATGTGAAACTTTTCAGGCTCATTTTTCATCTATAAACAAAAACCTGTGATAATTTTCAGAGAACAGTAAGCAATGTAAAATTTAATATGCATTTGAAAATTTCTGATTGAGTTCTTAGCTCAGTTAAAAATGCATTGCGGAGACACATAAGAGAAGTTTAAGTGTTACTGTGCTATGTAATTTGAAAAAAATTTACATTCCATGTGTGTGGAAAGGACATATTTTACATTAATTTTAATAAAATTATTAAAAATATTTAACTTCCCTAGGTCAGTCCCATTTCACATAACGAATATTTTTAACAGCTCTTCAGAAAACCTCTCCTTCCCTACTCCTTTCCTCTTCCTGTTTCTAAGGAAATCTCAAAAAAAAAAAACCCAACTTTCTAACAAATCCTTAAAACATGTACATTGAACTTTCACAAGGCAGTGCTTGATCAATGAGGTTTTATTAAATCCATTTTTTTTCAAAAGTTTTATTAACATCTGATTTAATTAGTCATAACAGGTCTTAGAAGTATTTAAAGAAATCTTCCTGCCACCTATGGTCATAAATTCTCCTGTAAATGCAGGAAGAAGAAATGTTGGTTCAGTGGGGAGCACCCAGTAGCTACGCATAATGCAGGGTTTTTTCTATGATTCATTTTTTCCTGGCTGTTACTATGACACTACATAAAGTCAGATCAAAAATCATACTGAAGGTGTGACAGGTAAGTCATAGATAAGTGTTCTTAAAGAATAAAAGAGAAAGGGTCAAAAAATTATAAAGGCTTTATAAGAAAGTAAAAAAAGAAACAGAGCTGAAACAGACAAAAAAAGAGAACGGAGTTATTCATAAACTGAAGTATGCTTTGAAAACAAATAGCGAAGTAAAATCATCAAAACCTGTATCTATACATTAATTCTAGAACAAAACACATACAGTTAAAAACTGGGAGAACTTGTTACCCTGGATTTGGAGAAGGCTGAGGTTCTTAACAACTTCTTTGCCTAAGTCTTCAGTGGAAAATGTCCTGACCATATGCCATGGGTTCAGCAGCAGCAGTCGTTTTTCTCCTTTAAGTAGTAGCTGGTGCAGCACTGTGTTTTGGATTTTCGG
>JASSUY010018518.1:0-18056 GCA_032466535.1 Forpus xanthops | reverse complement strand
GCTGAAAAATCCATAACACAGTGCTACACCAGCTACTGCTTAAAGAAAAATGACTGCTGCTGCTGAACCCATGACATACAGGTATGCATTTTACTTGATTTTTAAAATATCAGGTTTTAGAACTCAAATGGCTAAAATTATTTTGTTTAAAATTTTGGGGGTTTTTTTGAAAGCTGAATGCTTTCTTTAATTAAAAAGTCTAATCACTTGATATTTAAAATGCTTTTGACCTGGTTAAGTGGTTACTTTCACAACCATCTTTAGGAAAAAAAAAAAAAAAATTAAAAAAAATAACAGAATCTCCAATAGATTTTAGCCTAAATGTGGGTAGTGTGAAACTCTGGCTAGATTTAATGGAAAAGCTAGGAGAAGGTACATATCAAACCTACATTCTTTTATCTCTTTCCAGCCTAAAATAAATCTGAAATGCCTCTGAACTTCTCACTATTCTCATTCCTGATATAGGCAACCTATTTAAAAGCAGCTACTGAGCACATTGCATGCATGCTAGCCCTTTCTGGTGGTGTAAATCATCTGCATCAGTACACACAGAAGGGCAGGAGGGAGGGCACCAGTAGTGCAACTGGCTTCCACAGGCAGACTGGGACCTTTCCAATAAGTCTGTACCTCTCCTTCTTCAGTTCCTAGTGCGAGAGAGGTTGAGGGAACATGGCCAGAGCATTGCTCTATTTCAGCTATTCTTGGCCATCATAGCAGCCTCTCAGGTCCATAGGAAGTGTAACGTAATGTTGTACTAAATTTATGTCCCAGTGTGGACCAAGATTAGGGGAAGCATTTAGGTTTCCCACTGTGTTTTCAGCTCTGTTTCCTGGGGCAAGGGAAAGGGAAGGGGAAAGGTGAATTAAATTGATTTAACCTGAAGAAGACAGAAAATATGGATCTCCTGAGCAGCATGTTTAAAGACTGATTTTTTAATAGGATGCCTTTGCTTTTAATGTCAGTTTCTGAACTGTCTCTTTAATCCCTCTCTACAAGCCACTTCTCTCTCACCTTACTACTCCAGCTTCAGAATTAATCCATGCATAATAACCAAGAAGAGATGAAATTCTGGAAACTCACAGAGGATGAGCTACAGTGACACCACTCAAATGAAATTACGTGTATTCAACAAAATCAGCTCAAATGTATATTGATTAAGTGAATCTTTATCTCCCCTCAGTGTTAAGTACAAAAACATCACTTTCAAGGTGAAGAAATGGCATGCTACCTACAAGGATTAATTGTGAGAAAATGTTATCTGTGGCCAACAGGCATTTATTCTCTTAACATTTATGCTGTTTGAGTCAACAGTAATAGATTCAAGTTAAGCTGGAATTCCTACAGAAAGAATGCTGCACAGAGGATTTCCCAGTAAACTGTCACTGGCCAAGCTCTGGAATCTGAATATTCATCATTTACTTGTACAAGGTGATATGTGCCAGGCTTTGTACAGCAGTAGATGGAATCTAGAGACATATGTTTAATAACATAATGAAGTTTGAAATTTATTGTAACTTTAATATTGAAGGTTTTAAAAAGCAATTAAACCGCTTTAAAATAGCAAAGACTTTATGGGAATGCAACATGGATTGGAACAAACAGGCCTAAATCAACAGTGGTTTGGAAGTCTAGTAAGGCCTAGAACTATGGGAGGTAATTCAGGAACAGATGCACCAAATTAATTCCAGTAATATTGGAGTGTTAAAAATGGCATCAGAAGCCAGCTTTGCTCAATAGAATGGAAAAAATAATCATCCATTCTCTCTCTTTCCACCTCCAAGGACTTGGATTTTCCCGGCACAGCCATTGGCTGGTGGCAGCAGATGCACCAAAATGTCTGGCACCAAGAAACTGAAGTCAAATAGAAAACAGACATGGGGAAAGAGGAAAAAAAGAAAAAAAAATAGAAAATATATAAAAGGCCCTCACAAGTGCATGTAATGCAAAGAGGTGAAGCTGCATTCCATTTCTGATGCAAATTTTAAAACAGATAACTCACTTGAAATGCTGAAGTAATGGTCAGTAGAGCATAGCTACACCATGGTAAAGGTTAGGAATAAGGCAACTCTAGAAGCAATTTAACTTACCTTAAAAACATTGTATTTTAGACACTGTGTCCACCCAGCCCCAAAATTTGTTCTGCAGATGTGACTCCTTACCACCACTGCATTTCCTCTGCCTCCAGAGCTGACAGTTTTTCAAAGTACCCAATAATCCGATACACTGAGTATATATACAGCCCATACACTTGGCTTGATGAAAAGTAGGCTTTGGGTAATGCGGAAATAGAGATTGCTAATGACTGGAGTTTTTAACAGAGGCTTTCATCCAAAGGTCTCAGGTTTACTTGAGGGCTACACTGAAACTGCTCCTCAGGTTACTCATTCACACCATAGCAGCAAGTGTGTAAAGTCTCACAACAAAACTGCAAAGCATTTTAGGAGGAACTGAAAGAGGTCTGTGTCTCAGAGTCTTGCGTGGAAGGTACACCAGTTGCTCATAGTAATTTCTAGTCACAGCTGGAAGTGGACGTGCAAGTCACAATTTGTTCAGCAAATTTATCACTTTTCTCAAGAATTGTCTGTGAACAGACTGTGAGTTTTATAAATTTGTCTCCAGTTGGCAAGGGTGCACCAAATATTTTATGTGAATGAATCCTGGCCGATGGATTGCTCACAGGCTTATGTCTGTTCTAATTGCTTCAATATTCCCACTTTGACACTCAAGCTGAGGAGGCTTAGATCAAGCCCTAGTTACAACAGATATAGTTTCATTCCTAAAGTAATGAGAACTTTACCTTTTAGACAGAAGATAGCTCTAGAAATCTTCCTCTCATTTGAAACAAAGCATAGTAAATTGGAAACAGATTTCTGGCACTGACAGGCAAGGAGGAAATAGAGAAAATATTGATTAATGACATTTACTTGTGCTGTGGATGGTGATCAAAGGGGAGCGAATGCAGCATGTAGCACTCACCACTGCTTTTAAAACCAAAATTTCTTTGATGTGCAGCACAGTATCCGGCCATTATGAGAATTAAAAGAAAAAGCCATGAGAACATCATTAATAAAGGCTTAAACTGAACTGCTTCAGGCACCAGGCACACAGTACCAAGGTTTTTGCTTTTTAAATTATTAGTTGGCGAATAATTATAATAAATTATGTTTAACATTATTCAGTTTAGTAAACAAAACCTCTTGGTACAAACAGTAGTATAGTTTCCATACAGGGCAGCCTCCATACTTGCTGCGTTGATAACCTTTTAAGCACAAAAAAAAACCTCCTGAACAAATAAAAGGCTTGCTAAGAGCAAAGTGCCTGTGGGAATGGGTCCCAGCAGTGCCAGGGAAGTTACACCACTGTCATCAAGGAAGAACAAGTATCTCACCATTATGTGTGCTGGGATGATTTACAACTTTTACACATTCCTCTCCCATTTCTTCCTTGCACATCTCTGCTGGCTTCTCCTTTCTCTTTGTGTGAAGGTCTGACCGGAATCTGGGCTCCCCCAGGGAGGCTGCTCAGACCACCAGAACCAGCTCCAGTCCCCAGTGGTGTCATTTAACCTATCCTGGGGCAGCTGGTACTGATGAGAGCTCAGTGCCCTCAGCCCATAAAGGGGCCACCCTTCTTATTTTCCCACTCTTACTTTTCTTCATGGCCAGGGTGAACTCAAGGCTTCTTATAAACTCAGTCAGCAATGAATTTTGCTGAGGGCCAACCTGGGCAAGACTCTTACCTATCATGGGAAGGGACAGCGAGCCAAAGAGAGGCTTCTGGGGAGTCAGCAAGACACCAGCTCTCCAACAGGGAGGGCAGCACAAGGTTGGAAGCTCCAGTGAGAAGCTCCCACCTGCACTCACAGCCTCTCCACATCATCACCGAAGGAGTCATGGAGTTCTGACAATAAAGTGCCTTGCCAAAGGCTACAGCTAATCCTACCTGCAGCTCCTGTCCAGAAAGCTGATCATGCCTCCTCTCGCCATAAAACACCTCACCCACACAGGCGCTTGTTGCAGCAGCAAGTGCCCCTCATGATGCTCTGTAAAAGTTCTGACACTTATTCAGTTGCATAGAATGTATGTAATTACTTTGAAAGATGCTATGGATCGAGATAATCTATTTCTTTAAAAAAAAACTGCCTGTCAAGCAACAGGACAAGATTCAGAAGACTGACAGCCTTCTGAAAGAGGGATTTTTGAAGGATGTGAAAGGTTGAGAGGAAATTTAGTTTTCCAAACTCCATATAAAAACAGCTTTATATTTCCAAAATACCTTTCTAAAAAAAGTGGTTATTCACATAACTGAATACTTTTCTAAAATAAAAGGTTGACATGTATTTTGCCACCTTAAAAATCACTTGATGCCACCTTAAGAATTACTTGATATCACCTTAAGTTTTGCCTCTTCTATTGTTAATCACAGATTATTCTTTGCCTACAGAAAAAGAAGCTCTTCTTATGCTACATCTCCACTAATGCAAAATACTGAACTGCATCCTGCAAAAAAAAAGGAGGGTTTCGAAGAGGACTCATCCTACTTGTCTAACAGTACCCCATCTTTGTCAACTTTCAATCTTTTATCACCAGAAAAATAGGAACTAAAAAAAAAAAAAAAAAAGAAATATCAAGCAAATTATAGGAAATCTTGTAAACCAACCCCCCTGCAAAATATGGGATTTTTATAAAGATTATCTCACAGTTCATTTGCTTTGGTCAGTATAGACACAACAGTAGTGTGCTATGTTAGTACTAGCGCTAACCTGCAATGCAGACTATGAAGACGATAAGTGGAAAGGATCTAATAATGAACTAAATAAAATGCATTTTTTCAACTCATTGCATTGCATGGTAGAACAGAGAGAGCATCCAAAGTCTACAAAAACAGTTCATTGACTTTATAAAAGTATTAAATTATTAGTTTCATCCAAAGTAATATCTTGACTATATTAAGCAGGGCTTCACAAATCCTTTCTGTTCAGAATTTGAATAAAAAATACTTCTTTCAAAAATGTACTCATGCTGAAATCATAGAAAACACTTCAATTATCTTACTGGGGGTGGGAGGGAGAAAGTAAAGAAAAGAGGGTGAGCGAGAAAAATCTGATTTGTGTCAAATAAACCATCCCCTCCAACTGAATAAGAAATCTTTTCTTTCAGAACCAAGAAAAGCAAAGCAAATAGTTACATCTGAAGTTCTTGTGATTCATACAATCACAAGACTTCACACAAGGACAGAGGAATGATATGATATGACCAGGATAAGGAAGACTAAGATTCACCTCTCTGTTTTCCTTTTCAAGTATGAATGCTAGTTTTTTAAACTCTCATCTAAGCATGGGGTACTTTTTCCTCCAAGAAGATCAGGGTCTTTTGCTTAAATAATTGAATGTTTAATTGTAGAAAGAGAATGTATCATAAATGGAATATACTTGGCTTCCTATTCCAAATAAGTTCTGTAACTGGTTCATGCAGTGAATATGCAACACTGAAGTGGAATGCCTCAAGCAGGGTGCCCTACTATATAAAAAGCTAGGATGCATCATTAAACCAAAAACCCCATGGGGGTGAAACTGAAGTGGGTCTAATCTACACAGTCTCCTTCTGTCTCCAGGTTAGTAGTAAGAAAGAAACTGTTGCCACCCTATGCTCCCTTCCCTGCCAAGACTAATTTCAAAGATTCATAAAATGTGTATATTTTTTCTTCATGATTTAACTATTTCTTGTCATATCCCTAGGACATGAATGCAGAAGAGCAATAGAAAACAGATTCCGTCATCAGTGATCCTAGGAAAACTCCATTAGTCACTTCGAAGAAGCTTGCACTAATTTTCCATAGAGCCATCAGAGGCAGGTAGTGACCCAAAAATAACATACAGAGAGAGTGTCTTTTCTCATGAAGTGCTGGTGCTTGCATGAGCAGGGCACCCTGAATCCCCACAGCAATCAGGCAACTTTCCCTTCTAGGAAAAGCATCATCATCTTGCAGTGTACTCCTAACACAGGGCTGAGGAAGATGGTGCTGTTCCCTTAGCAATGACTTTTATAACATTTGAGATCCCTCAGCAGCCTGGGCAACTAGAAAAGGCCCAAGATCATGTCACTGTTTCTGAGAGAGCCTGGGGCCAAAGCAGGAAGTTACACACACATCAGCTGAAGTTGATTTGGAAACAAAGCAAGCTATTTGAACAGCTTGATTAATGATGGCCAACCAGGCTTCAGGAAAAGCGATTCATGTCTTGCTAACTGACTGCAGCTTTCACAGGGGATGTCGGCCAGGGTACACGTGTGAGGGATAGCTTAGAAAGCATTTCCTGAGAAACTCAGAAAACATTTAACAACCTTCACAGATTAACTTTTCAGATGCAACAAATGTCTTGAACAGCACGGACAAGAGAAAGAAGTTGTGTCTCCCATAAACTGAGATTTGGCTAAAGAACAGAAAAGAGAGTCACTATAAGGCAGATTATCACTGGCTGACAAAAAAGTTACTTGAAGCAGTGTAGCTGGTTGCAGTCGGACTGTCATTTCATTAATCTTAATTTAACTCCCTTCAAAGCAGCTGACAGTCATCACTGCCAAACAGAGTTGTGGAAAAGGTCAATATGTTGAACTTTGATTATTTTAGTCCAGGAACAATCTATTATTCCTAAAGTATCTGTGACATATTCCTCCCTCCTGCCCTGCCCCCTGGACAGAAATAAATGAGAAAACCATTTTAATTACAAGACAGAAAGGGTAGTATAGAAAACACAACAAAAATACAAGTCTGCAAATAGGATAGACTGGAAGAACTAACTGGCCTGTTTGAATTACCATTCAGAAGGCAAGTGCTAGATTGAAATAGTTGCAGGAAGCGGAACTAACTTATTTTCATATGATGGATTGCTCTTGCAATAGAAGCTGCGTACTGCTCATCACTAGCATGTGGGTTTACATTTGCCAAGCAACATTTCTTTCTGTTTTCCCAGGTATTGTGGCCATCTGACTTTGGTCTGAGCCTCAGAGGGTAACCCTGGAGAATCCCCAAATGACGTACGGAGAGGTGGGAACCCACCTGGTTTGAATCGTTTTCAGCAGCAAATTTGCTGCTCCCCATGCAGCAGGATAGCTGAGCCCTAGCATGCTATTCTCAGCCAATTGCTACCACCAAGATGGGTTGAGGACAAAGACCAGGAACAGTTTCACATTACTTCCTTGGTCACTATCATCCAGTTACATATTGTGTAATGACTGAGTAAAACCATTATATTTTAAGTACTAAATGAGAGAATTTGGACTAAGTTCAGTTCTTTGCTATATTTTCCCTCCGCTTGACATTGAAATCACAAATTATGTATTTTGGCTTGCTGATGGGAATCAATAGGCACAGATGAATGTTTCTCCTCTCTGTATCTGCTAGTTCATCCTACTTCAGGACTCATTCGGTTGGATTTCTCCTTCTATTTCAAAACCACAGCCTAGTCTTTACATTTCACTGGCTACCCTTGCCTCTCTAGCCTTAGTCAGTTCCCTGCTTATTGTGATCTTTTTCATATTTTTAAACCATTTCATCAATGCAAGTATCTGAATAATTTCACAATTTCAAGTTCATCTCTGGCATTCAAAAATGTCAAACTTACTTCAGTCATCCTTGAAAAGGTTCATTGTGACATATAAGATGCACAAAACTAATTCTAGGGAATGTTCCATTTGAATTCCAACAAAAATTATGAGCTCAGTGGTGATACTTCACTGAACTATTTTCTGACTACAAATACTAGTTTGTCCAAATGTCACTATTTCTAAGCTTTTTCTAACTTTTTCATCTCAAAGTTACCTTTCATTACAGAGTATTCTTTTTCTAGTATTTGTACTTTTTTTTTTTTTCCCTATTTTGGATGTATAGCTTCATATTTGTTCAAGTTGCCAAATCATTAATTACCAGTAATAACAATAACAAATGTCCAGTCTGGATATGAAGTGAGAAAAGCAACAATTTATTTACCAATTACAACACTGCATTTCTTGGCTGACAAGATGAATGCAGCAGACATACTGCAATTTGAGGTAATTTTCATGCCTAATCTGGAAAAAGATGATGAAAAAGGTTTTTTTGTTTGTTTGCTTGTTTTTGGTTTGGTATGATTTTGTTGTTGACAGTGATTTTCTACAAATAACAAAGTTGAAGCAACTTTAAACAGAAAGAAATTATTCTGTTTGAGTTCAAGAGTGAACAGTGAGTTCTTTCTCATTTTGTTGAAATCACTTTTCTTCATTTCTACTACAGAGAAATGCAGACTAAAATCTCAGATTTGAATAACTGCAAACTTAAGCCAGAAATCTGATCCAAGTTTTGCAAGAGATATCTCTGTCAATCAGGGAGACTCCTAATCTTTTATATTTGCCACAAAAATTCAAGAGGCAGAAAGCCTCTCTAGGAATGTGGGTATATGCTTTTCTGACACCTTCATCACCTGCCTTTGCTGAAGGCTCACAGCTACCCAGTTTGACCCCAAAGAAAGAGTGCCAACGTAAAAAATGTTGTAGACAAATGAGGTGTAGGAGGAAGCAGTGGTACAATTCATCCTGGGGGCAACCTACTGTTACAATTTAAAGGTACCCTCCTTGGCATGAAACCTCAAGGGAAGTTGACAGCTCAAGCAGTGTTTATATCAGTTCCAGTCCTTTGTTGCTCCCTGGACCTTACTTTGAAGTAGATGGGTACACACCAAACACAGATTCAAACGTCATAGAACCATAGAAGAGTTAGGGTTGGAAAGGACCTTAAGATCATCTAGTTCCAACCCCCCTGCTATGGGCAGGGACACTTCCCACTAAACCATGCCACCCAAGGCTATGTCCAGCCCGGCCTTGAGCACTACCTGGGCAACCCATTCCAGTGCCTCACCACCCTTACTGTAAAGAATTTCTTCTTCAGATCCAATCTAAACTTCCCCTGTCTAAGTTTGAACCCGTTACCCCTTGTCCTCTCACTACAGTCCCTCTTGAAGAATCCCTCCTCAGCATCCCTAGAGGCCCCCTTCAGATACTGAAAGGCTGCTATGAGATCTCCACGCAGCCTTCTCTTCTCCACAATGAACAGCCCCAACTCTATCATCCTATCTTCATAGGGGAGATGCTCCAGTTCCCTGATCATCCTCGTGGCCCTCCTCTGGACTCATTCGAACAGTTCCATGTCCTTTTTATGTTGAGGACACCAGAACTGCACGCAATACTCCAAGTGAGGTCTCATGAGAGCATGTCCTCATATGTTGCTCAAATCTCAAAACAAGCACCATTAGATTCCTTCTCCTGATGGGTGAAATGAAAACGGTAATCTGAGAAAAAAATCAGATGCTTTCTGTTTCTTGCAGGAGTTTAGATCCTCAATCATATCTCTTTTTTCCAGCAGAAGCACCGTATTTCTCAAAAAATAAACAAGCAAGCAAACAAAAAACAAACACACACCAAAAAGAAACCCACAACATCCTTGTGCAATAGACGTATATTTCTTCAGTATATTCCAGATCCATCAAAGTACTTGAACGCACGTCAACCTTTTAATAAGCAAGTAGTATATTATTTTATTATATACTTATTATGTTATATACTTATTTATGCCTCTTGGAAGACAGAGCCATTGTCACCTCCTGGTCAAAAGTGGCACTACTTCAGATGTTTTCCAAATAGCTTATAACTGCCTGAAAGAGCTAGTTGCTCAACACAGGTCACACTTTTTAATGGGATGTCCAAGAAGGAATGCAGAATAAAGGCAAACAGGCACTGAAAACTACTAAATCTCTCTAATTGAGACAAAGATGCAACAAGTAACTTACAAATGTTTCTGACATTTAAGATGGATAGGGCTTAGGTAGAACCTCCAAAACAGCAAAGGGTAAGTCTTCAATGGTACCTTCTTTTTAAATGTTAGAACTGACATCTCTTTTCACTCTGAAACAATCACAGGGGAAACTTAGGCTTGACAGATGCCAAGCAGCCTGGGGCAGGTTTCCTTATTGCCCTTTTGGGAGGCAGAGCATAGCATCTACAGTGCAGCAGAAGAGACCAAAGGAAGCTTTCAAACATCCCAATTCTAGGCCATTAGACTTCTGTCTGCAAACAATTTATACAATCCAAAAGCTAAGTAAGAACTTTTATGGACTTTACCCTGTTGCAGGCTACAGTGCTGCGAGGAGTCAGTCAAGTATTAAATGTCATTGCCTGTACCTGACACCCTCCTCTTTCACCTTCCTAAAGCCATGGATTATAAATACTTTCCTAGAGGTTCCCCATAGTGTATTTGCCCCGTCCAGGAGCAGAAAGGTAGCCAATTTATACTATATCAGTTTTTTCACACAACATAAAGGGACAAAATACCTCTCGGTCTTTATGAGCTGCTTCAAGGTATACTCGGATGGGATAAAGACCTGGAGGATCTAAACCTGTTTGACCATAGGTTAGCCCTAAACTCACTGAGACACATGGTGTAGAAGAATTACTGACTTTAGTGAGCTTTGTATCAGGCTTCACACACCCCTTTAGTGATATTTTCTATTTCAAAGTATTACAGCTATTTCAGCAGATGCCCAGCATCTGTAGCTTGATGGGGTGCTAATCCTATTACAAGGTGATGATTGGAAGCCTATAGCTTATACTTCCAGATGGTTTCAGGATTTGGTGACCACATATGCTCAAAGAGGGGAGAAGGAATGTTTGGAGACCTGTCTGGTTGTGAGAGTTTCATAAGGTGTTTGCAGAGTTTGAGAGCTTCCGGATAGCTAGGGACCACAAACTGTACATACATTGAACAGCAGAAATTCACAGCACTCTTGAAACTTTGAAAGACTTTACCCAGCAATATGCAGACCTGTTAATATTCCCACTGGAATGTGTCAAAGATCCTAGCTGCTCTTGGTGTGGTATACTTGGCAATCAGCCACTCAGGTTTCTTTGCTTCTAGGAAAGTATGGAGGCCTTGTATTTACTTTCCCAGTCTTTCATCAGAGTGGAAAGTTCAGGTGACTTCATTTGCTCCATCCTGCCACTGCAGATGTGACGATCCACGAGGGCCACAGTAGGGATCTCACTAATTTCCTGGTCTTGATTAACTAGAGTAAGTTGTTTATAATCCACAATAACTTCCTAATATTGCATACCTTCATAGCTAAAGGCTCCTACAAAATATTCCAAAAGAAATAAAGGAGTAACTGTGGATAACCATTCCTGCATGCTACTGTGGAATCTCATAAGATTTGATAACTGTCAAAGCTCCAGCTGCTGAAATTCATGCAAGAAAAGATTATTTTTTTAAGAAGCTTTACTTGCAGTAAGTGCTAGGTCCCAGGAGGAAGAAAAAGGTGAGAACTGGTGTATTGAAATACATTCCACTGTTAGCAAACCAGAATGCAAACATTTACAAACAGTGGCTACTAGTAGCAAGATAACAGCAAGAAGATTGCTTATGTGCTTAATTTCTTCTTGCAAGACAACATACAAGTTACCCAAGACAAAGTAAAACCAATACAATATTTGAGCAAGTTATCAGTAGTGTTATTCAATATCTACCAGTCTCACACCTCTTTTAACTTACCTGTATCAGCAACATTTCATAATTAGATAGATGTTCAGCCAATACATCCTCATCTGACACAAAAAATAATTACATTGGAAACATGAAAAAGGAGAGCTTGGAAACCGTTTACAATAAAGCATCAATCATAGAATATCTCAAGTTGGAAGGGACCCATAAGGATCATCAAGTCCAACTGTTTGCTCCTTGAAGAGCTACCTAAACCTAAACCATATGACAGGCACATCATCCAGATGTTCCTTGAATTCTGACAGGCTTGGTGCATGATTTCTCCCCTGGGGAGCCTGTTACAGTGACTGACCACTCTTTCAGTGAACAACCTTCTCCTAATGTCCAACCTAAACCTCCCCTGACATGTTTAGTCCCAAATATCTCTTAGTTTTCTCTTTAACTTTTAGATTTCTTTTTTCTCCTCTCCCCCTCCCCCACCAAATAATTAGCCATGTTTTGCATCTGAACTTGGAAGGTGCATGAGCTGAAGCATAGCTGTTTATCAGTTCAACTGGAAAAGTGCGTTCTTGAGCACAGACCCATTCCTGAAAGTCAGTTCCTGGTGCCTTGTGGAAGGCAGAGAAAACACTCCATGGTCTACAACTTAGATCTTGAAGAAAGAGTGCCAAGAGCACCTGACACCTTTGCACAATAAGATGCATCTGGTTGTAGGTCTTGGAAGGAGCTGAACTAGGCTTCAGTACAACCTTATTAGAACTAGATGTAAAGGTTTTGAATCTGGGTGTACAGAAGTACAAACTGCTCAATTGAATGAAAATTCCTTTTCCACCACAGGCATCCTTTACTAAAATGGAAGCTGCTCTGCTTTCACTGAAGTATCACATACTACCTAACAGCTCAGCTGGCTGAACTGATAGCAGTTTCTAAGAATATCTTTCTGATCATTTTCTATTCCACATTTTTTATCACCAAGTTGCAGAAAAAAAAAAAGGTTGCTCTTGAATAAGCAAAAAAATAAAAGCTTCAAAAAGTAGTTTAAAAATAGTCTTTGAATATTGTCTCCTCTATTGCTGTTAGAGATGTTGTCATACAAAAAATACTTTCTTCCCTAGTAAGGTTATTTAGTATGTTTATAGTCATATGTACAGTGTTAAAATCGCCAAAACTACATGAGAAGAACATCTCTGGTAATATTTTTCAACACATGTTTTATGGGAGCTGATATAGGAATATCCACTTAAAAGATTTTTAAAAAGAATGGAGTAGTGAATTAGTGGTAAGTGCTATGGACCTTTGAGTCTGGTAGTAAACAGCTGTAGAAAATACTTACCTGTTCAGAGTTCAGTTACAAGTTTTGCTCTGCGTATTGGAGTTATTACACTGATGCTTGCTCCACCTGGTGAGACCTCAGTTTCATAAGCATAGGTCTCAGCTTTGCAACTAAACCCATTCTTTGAGACCTCTGAGTATATTTAACTATATAAGAAACACTATATAGTTATAAAAATATCTATGCCACTGATCTTTTTGCAGAATCAGTCCCATTAAGAGCAGACTGAAAAGAATAGCTTACTTTATACTGCTGCCTTGTACCAAGAATCCCACTTTTTGTAAGTCTTAAAACTTTGTGGTCCATGAAACAGATCTTTGTTACTAATGCATTGTAAAACATCTTGAGTTCCATTTTTGACAATCAGAGCCTTTTCAAGCTTCTATTACTGCTCATTACTTACCAATAGTTTCAAAACTGTTCCGGGAGCAGATTTCTCTGCTACCACCAGTTTTTCCACTTCTGCCATGCCAAGTCTCAAAACACCCTTCAGAATCATCAATATTTTATATATCAAAGTACCCGTTAGAATTTCTCATTTAGTTGCCACAGAAATTCATGGAAAGTCTCCTGGCAGTTTCAGAGGAAGATATATCAGATTGCTTTGATGCATGAGACACTGTCAACCTAGGTAATATGTGGGTACCATGTCTAATTAGACTTGTAGAGTACTAAAAGAAGGGCCAAACTTTTCTTCACAGAACTAGACTACTGATTTTAACAGTAACAGAACTTTCTGAATAGGGACTGCTCACCACTCTTCTAATAGGCTCTAAAGGCAACAGTGTTTGATACTTCTTTATTTCCATCTCACCCTATAAACTGAGGCTGAAACCTTCCTAGAAGTATGTAGTTAAGAGGTACAAGGGCCTGAAAGAGAATTTTCACTCAGCTTTTGGTTATAAAACCACAGCTTATTGCTGTTCCTCAGACCTGTTTTAAGGGTCTCTAGCATGGGACTGGAAGGGCCAGTGATGTCATCAGCAGGAAATTTGTCAAAATTCCTGAAAAAACATGTTGAATGGAAAAGTAACAGGAAACCAGGTGGATGAAGCAATAAAAACCCTATACTTCTCTCACCAGAGTGGTCTGAATCTCTCTGATTATACAGATTTTAGTAGTAAACTGTCATCTGCTCCTTGCTGAAGATATATGCTAGTGCTATGAGGGAGTGAAGGCTATTTAACTGCAACCAGCAAAGAAAGCTAAATGCTTGATTTTTCCAGTGTGTGGTGGGAGAAACTTGAGGCAAAGAACATTTTTAGGCTCTCTGCATCTCAGACTCAAACTGTCATGGTAGTCAGCATACACTAAAAGTGGATTACATTGATTCTTTAGGCAAAGCAACTAGAAAACTCTACCTGCCTGCCTTAAGCAGCATTGCCTTGATTTAAAAGGAATAAGCATTCATGGCCAGGACAAAGACACAAATTAAAAATCTGCCCTATTTTTAAGGCATAGGTATGTATCTACAAGCAAGTTTATAAAGTATATATACATAGAATGTGGACAGATTGATGGTTGCATTTGTCATGGTAAGCATCCCATACCACTGGAGTATTCACTATGGACCATAGTAGATCCCTTTACGTTTGATCTTTTCAAACTTTCAACCTTTGCAAAAGCAAAACCATGCAATTTTGAATTTACATTCCTCTTTGACAGGGAGTAGTAAAAAATTCTGCTGTGAAAGCATTTAGGAATTCCAGAAGGCATGTTGCTTTTAAAGGATCCCACAAAATTTTAGACCTATGGCAAGCAAATACCATTTTCTATCATGTTCTTTGTAAGAGGAAACACTTATCAGGTTAGCTTTACCTGTAATCACAATGAGAGGTTACTGTATCTATTTACAGCATTTGATAGTAAAGTGCTGTTCACATAATTTTTTTTTTTTTTTTTTTTTTACGCACATACATTTTATCTCCAGGTACATAGAGTTTAAGAGCCGTAGGAGATATACCAATTACAGTACAGGATTACAGTCCTCTGAAAATCTCTAATCTTTGACAGCATAGGTTATTTTCCTCTAAATATATGACCAAGCAAGACTTTTATTATTCTGCACAGTCTCTGAAGCAATGAGGTTCTATAAACAGGCTATATAAAGCATCCCTGAGATGCTCTCAGACAGAACAGATGCCACAGAATCTTACTCAAAAGACCAAATAATTTCAACTGTTCATATAACTTTGCAAATACAAGTTATTCAAAAATGTTAATTTAATTTCCCATAGGTACTTCAAAATAATTTGCATATACATCTGGAAAACAAAATTCAATTGCTGCATGGAAGTCACAGGAAGCATTGAGGGCTGTAACTGAGTTTTGCAAGCAGTGAATGAATTTAAAATGTATTTCCCAGAACTGTGTGTTTCTGCAAGCCAGGGGGAGACAAGCGTGAAACTTAGATATTAGTTAAGCTGCTTTAAATTCTGAAAGCAGAACTTAGTGGAAGGATACAGAGACTTCAGTAGCAGGGAGAGAACACTTGAACAAAATACAGAACTTCAAGGTGGAGGTTAAGTTGGCAAAACAATTTTGGCAGGGATTTTCATTTGTACTTTGCAACAGCACCTAGTATAAAAAAAAAATCACATTCCTTACTGGGAGCTTCTAGTCACTATAACATTACATATATTACAATAGGATGGAATGTATTCTTTATCAGTTGGTACTTAGACTAAAATATGTATCTTATTATATATGCTCTCATAATTTATAAAACAAGTTATGATCTACTTTATAACTGAGTCCAGTATTTCTGCACACAAACTTAGATGTTCTGGGACTTGTCTCCTGAGAGAGTAATTCCCAAGAACCAAATGTAATGGCTACAGAGTATGAGTGATTTTCAATAAGAGTTGGATGCATAATTATGACCACAGTTTTCAAATCAGCCTTTTTATAACTGCGTCTTATTTCAGGCTTATGCTTTAATTCAAGCAAAGCAAAAGCAACTCACATGTCAAAACAAGAAAGCTGCTTCATCTAAACACTAGGCAGTTCCAGGCACTTTCAGCAGTAAATTTCTGGTTGGAGTTTGTTGTAGCCTTTGGTTTTACAAAAACCACCTTCATTGCACTAACATACAGGTCACATGTTCCTTTTTTTTTTTCAGATGAGCAGAATTGAATCAGTTTTCCAGAGCAAATAGTCATTATTATGAGCTTAAAATTTCCTTCCCACAAATATTCTTTTAGCTGCTTTCAGTGACCGTTGCAGTCAATCCCTATAATTCTACTTACAACGTGAGGGAAATTTAATGAATATGTGACTTTATTCACTCAATGGAAACCTCAGATAGAGCTAGAGTTAATTTCCTAGCTGTGAAAGTCTAGCCTAGTGACTTTCTTTGCCAGCTATGAGAACATGAACTTCATAAAATCAGACATACAACAGTTGTTACTTAAAAGTCAACTTTAACAACAGTTACCACAACACAGGATCTATGAAAAAAGGGGTGTTTCTATTTCTAAATGTGATATGGAGAAATGCATGTAAAGACAGAATGTTAAAGTTCAAACTTCAAACAATGCCTTTATCCAACACGCATCTCAAGCCTATAGCTGTCTCCCTGGATAAATGCATCAGTTTCTTTCTTTAAAACATAAAACTTGATTTTGCATAAATAGCCTAATTTTACAAAAAAATGTTTCTCCAAAATATTACTTCAGAAGTTTTAACTGTTCCACCCTGAAGTCAGCTGTGAAATGTCCAATACCTAATAAATTGGAGCTATTATAACTTTTCTCTTTTTAATTGCAGTAAGCTAAGTATCATCTTGACAGTAGACTGCTGCAAATATGTTTCCTATTAAAACATGAGTATAAATAAACATTGCAGGTAAAGCCTACATGGAATTAATTTACTTATGAATCTGTCATATCTTTATGGCAAAATCAACTTAAAGAAGGTTGTCTGGGACAGCCCCGTACTACTTCAAATTAATGGGATTTAAAAATACCATACCATGACAGTTACATATGCAGAGTATCAAATCTCACTAGTTTTATATAACAGCTCATGTGTCCAGAGTGATATAAGAAACTGAGGAAAAGTCTAGGTTCTTATCATAAAAGCTCTTTCACTGTCTATCATGGCTTCTAAACTGTAATGGTCCACAAACATGCCAGGAAAAAAAAAAAAAACAAGCTTTCCAGTTTGGATTTGAGGAGTAACTTTATAGTTGCACTGAAATTTTAAAGAAAACTCTAAATAAAGGCTTACATTGGATATCTTTCACCAGAAGTACAGATTTTTTCACCATATGTGCTTTCTCTTAATCCTGGTAATTTTTCTTCTTTCCCCAGATGAATTGACTGTTTCATTCTGGCCAGTACACATTCCTCTGAGGTTGGATCAATATACTGTGTTAGACAATCTAATAACATTTGCTGATTTCCTGAACTATTTATCACTCCACAGTACAAAACAGATTTTTCTTAACTTGTTAGACAATGTTAATAGCAATCAAGAGTTATTGATGTTTGGAGGCAGATTCAACGCTGTACATGAAGAACAAAGACTCCCTCAGACCACTTCTTAACAGATAGAGGTGACGTCCATTAATTTTTTCTATTAGAATTCACTTCAATCTGAGCTGGAGTCTCAACTGAAAACGTCTCTGAGCATGTCTTGCTCCTAAACCTCTTACCTATAAAAAAAAACATTGAGTAAAGTAAACATGAACTGTGAGACACACCGGCAGGATGGCTTGGGAGCATCTGGAAGATGTTACACCACTTATCAAATACCTTTCAGATACACTAAATACACCATAAGAATGGGAGGTGCAAAGCAAATTAGTATTCATGAAAAAGCTGTGTCAGCAATTATAAGGCTGTGTCTGTAGTATGCACATAAACTAACAGCATGAAGGGATGCATGTGATAAGCTGAAGCTGCTAGCACATGCTACCAACCAACGCCTGTTCTGAACTAAAATACCACAAAGGTTTCTGTATTTCAGATCTGGTTCCTAGACAGACCAGTAATTCTAAGGGAAGGAATTTCTGATATGTACAGAAAGTAAATTGGAGAAGTAGGTTACACTTGAGAATAAAGAGGTAACAACTGATGCTTTTATAGATACTGTTAGCCACACAAAACAACAGATCATAGAAGAGTTAGGGTTGGAAAGGACCTTAAGATCATCTAGTTCCAACCCCCCTGCTATGGGCAGGGACACTTCCCACTAAACC
>JASSUY010018517.1:0-19394 GCA_032466535.1 Forpus xanthops | reverse complement strand
TAAGGGAAAGCTCAGAAGAATTTATCAATATGTATCAATACCTGATGTGGGGAGAGTAAAGAGAGACAGAAACTAAGAATGTGGAACATAGAAGGAGGACACGCCGGTGGTAGAGAAATGCCAGAAAATAACTGATATATGCAATGGACCTCATTAGTTCTGCTACTCATGAAACAACTGTTGATAGCTGATATTTTACAGTAATGTATTGCCCTTGAGTTAAATAGCTACACAAGAAACTCCTTGCTTATTTGGAATTATATACTGAATTAATGAGTTGCGAATTGTAAACCAGTCCAGCTTCAATAAATATCAGTATGAGCAGCACTACGTTTTCCTACACAAATGTTCAAAACAAAATTATTCTGTGACTACAATAAGATTTAGAGCAGTTATGCTCCCTATAATGTAAGTACTTAAGGAGAAGCTTACCATGTGTTTAAAATTATCTGTAGCTGCATTTGTGATCTGTGATAACAGTGCATATATTTTGTGGATTGCAGCACTTCAGAGGTTTTCCATTTTATTTTTTATAGTGTTAGTGTACAATTCACCTCTAGCAATTTATAGTAAGGCTTTAAAAATTCTAATAATAAAGGAGTTTCTTTCTATGGCTGTGAGTAGTAATTTAACTTTACATTAAAATGTTCTCTACAGAGAAGCCAAAAATAGCTATTGCTGGCAACTTTAGTAAACTGTATTTCCACTTCAGTGCAATGCCAAATTCCAGATAGTAAATCCTGTTCTAGGATTATCCTTGATGTTATTTAGAAAAAGAGAATTTATAGTAAGATGTTTACTCATGAACAGTAGGGGACTTTATTTTCTTGTCTGAAATCAACAAAGAAATATAAAGCACTGGTAATAAGTAGTTTCTAAAAGTGTGTTCTCCTAACCACCTGGGCCTTTGCATAGTCTGGTATGATTTCAAACACAATGTGGACTTTTTTGACGAAGTTGGAGGAGGCCATGAAGACCTATGAAGACAGACTGAGTGTTGGGGTTGTGCAGCCTGGAAAAGAGAAGGCTCCACAAAGATCTTTTAGTAGCCTCCCAGTACCTAAAGGTGGCACATGGGAAAGCTGGAGAAGGACTTTTTACAAAAGCATGACAGGATAGGACAAGGGGAAAAGTCTTTAAACTGAAAAAGGGGAGATTTAGATTAGACATTAGGAAGAAATTCTTCACTGTGGGGGTGGTGAAACACAGACTGGAACCGGTTATCCAGAGAAGTCGTGGATTCCAAACATTAAATGGTTGTGAGTGTCAGTAAGGGCATTGCTCTTTTTCTGATGATTCAGATAAATCTTGAATCACTGAGATGTAATGTTTTCAGACACCCACATTGCTACTTAAGTATTCCACAGCAGTTTGTATATGTGGATGTTTTGGGAACAAGTCACAAGGAATGGAGGGAAGCCCTGCAGGCACTGCTAGAGATCTTTAGTACCAACTGATTGTTATAAAAGAAAGCAATCACCTTTTATATAATCTATTAGTCTTGAAGGAAGATCATTATGTTAAAACTAGTCATTTGTCTTTTCCATCAATGAAGATAAACAGATAGCTTCAGCGGGTTGTTGAATTCTTGAGATAGAGGTCAGAATAGATCAGATGAATCCCTTTTAGGAAGCATTTATTTCTTTCTGTTATCAATCATGAATGAAATTCAAGTTGTGTAAATTATACATGATACCCAGTGATTACAGATCTAGAAGGAAGAGCTGAATCCCACCTGAGATCTCTGTTGAAGGCAGCAGGAGTTTAGTCACAGTTGCTAATTCACTTTAACATGTCTATATTGTAGACCTTTAAGTACACATAAATTCCATCTAAGGCATCCAAGAATTTGCCTCAGTGGTACAGACTAGCAATGTAAGGAAAGGTATCTTCAAAGCTAGAACAGTTTCAGTAAAAATAAGCATTTTGAGATGGTCCAGAGAAGGGCCACAAAACTAACCAGAGGTTGGAGCACCTGTCCTATGAGGAAAGGCTGAGATAGTTGGGCTTGTTCAGCCCGGAGAAAGCTCCAGGAAGAATTTTTTTGCAACCTTTCGGTTCTTAAAAAGGGCCTATAAGAATGACAAGGAGAGATGTTTTATCAGGGCCTGTTGCAATAGGGTGAGTGGTGCTGGTTTTAAACTAAAAGAGGGGAGATTCAGGCTGGATGTGAGATAAAGCTTTCAGTGAGGATGGTAAAACACTGGCACAGCTTGGACAGAGAGGTGGTAGGTGCACCATCCCTGTAGATATTCAAGACCAGGCTGGATGTGTTTCTGGGCAACTTGATCTGGTTGAAGTTGTCTCTGCTCATTGAAGGGGGGTTGGAATTAGATGACCTTTGAAGGTCCCTTCCAAACCGAAGTATTCTAAGATTCTGTGATTTTATAATCTGTTGTGGTTATGAGCCTGGGTTCTGTACTGCTTTGTTCATATCTACTTGGTTTGCAACTATTCAAGAAAGATTCCGGTCAATGAAAACTAGAAATATGCAATATTTGGGAATTATAAAGCCATTAGATTCTAGATTTTATGTATTTTCATTTACAGAAAAATGCTGGTTTCATTTGTAGTGATGAGATAGATTTTTAAATGATGCATTCTCTTTGCCTTTGATTCATATGCTGGTAGACTGAAAATAGCACTCTAGCTTTTGACTGAAAGGAGAGAAAATATATTTCTGATAAAACATGAAGTCTCTCTAAATTATTTTTTTTTTCTCCTGTACATTAAAAGAAACTTTTATACATATTTGTTTGGGATGTTTTTAGTACGTTTCTGGATTCGCCGATAAGAACTGTGCACTCATTGATCACCTTGTGATGTTTTAATGTATTATGCCTATATTGTATGCTATATCATGTAAGTGCGGTTATTGAGCAGAGGTACATGCAGATTAGACACTTATTGTTTGGTGGAAAAGACTTTCATTCTAGTGTAGACAGCTAGAGGTTCTTTCTCCTGCAAGGTAAATAATTTTTCATGAACTAAGAGTGAATTATTTTGTCATTACTAATGAATAAGGTAAAAGACATCACTGTCCACGCAAGGGAGCAGTCTGTCTTCTCTGCTTTTTGACATCATTGAAATTCGGTTCATGAGCCAGTTGGAAACCATCCCCCAGAGTCTATGATTAGGAAAGACAGTATTCTGCCAAAGTGTTATTTAAATTCTATTTCAACTTTATTATATGATATCAGACAACTTCAGAAATTTTGAACACCCAATTTAACACTTCATAATTGTTCTCTGTGAGTTTGAGCATTTCTGTAGTTCTCTCCACAGGAATTCCTCAGACATCCCAAGGGCCAGATTAACACATGTACTGATGGAAGTCTTCACCTGCCATAGTGTTTAATAGTGCCCCACCGAAATCCAGTGTGTAATGGGATATTTAGGAGACTATAAAACTTTATACCCTTTGGATATAGTACTCACTTAAAGTATCTTTGGCTAAACCTGTTACGACCCTTCTTCATCTCAACTAATTTCTTCCTGTGAGCAGTATTTTTTGCTGGTTTTATTGGAACCACACTAACTACAGAATCTTGATGCTCTAGATTTACAAAACTTTTTAATTGCACTTCACTCTTTATTGCACTGTTCTTTATTTTATTTTATTTTCCCCCCTTACTTTATTCTTCGTTTCAGACACTGTCACATGTAAGAAATTCTGTTGGCTCCTAAAAGGCTATATGACTTTAATGAAATTAATTTCATTAGAGTGCCTGTGCCTTCCAGACCCTATAATAATCCAAAGTATAGAGAGAGGTATGCTAGTTTTCTGATGAACAAATACTATTTTATATAAATAAAACCAGAGAATGATGAAAAAAAGAAAAAAGTACTCTTGCAAAAAACAGGTCCTGATCCTAAGTAAAATTAAATTCCTGACACTTCAGTGGATTATGATCTCTAAGGCAGATATTCTCACAGGCAGTGTTCTGTTGGTTTGTTACTACTTCATGGGCCACGATCCTCAGCTGGCTGACTAAATAGACAATACTTTCAAAACCATGTACAAAGTGACTTATTTCTCAACGTAAGAGGTAAAATTGGAAAGAGGGCCCAGGAGGCCTATCTTAATACGCTCTGAAAAGTTGCTGCTATTTTTTCCCAGCATCTAAATAGTACTTTATTTGTTGGTCACCTTTTCCACCCCTCTGTGCTCTTCTTCCCCTGAGAATATGAAAGCTCAGCTAAACATCCACATTCCTCCCCCACTGAAACTGAGAGATTGGCTGCTGTTAGCTATAGCAAGACATGGCCTTTGCTTTGTGGCATACAGATTTTGGTATGCAGTCAGTCTTTGAAACATGACTCTGTTTTTCTGCACTGATGATGCCTTTTTTTCCTCAGTGCTGATTGCAGGCTGTTTAAGTGGCATTTCATTACTGAGTCAAAAGGACATCTCCTCTGAGAGGCTTTTTGTGTCTGTGTATGTTCCAGAGTAGGCAGTGTAAAGTTACACTTTAGGCTAGCTTGGACAGGATATTCCTGAAAATCACATCTCCCCTTGTCTGAGCTGACACAAAGTCCTTATTTCAGCTGGAATAGAGTTAGTTTTATTCCTCATAGCTGATAGAGTGATGTGTTTTGGATTTAGAATGAGAATAATGTTAAAAGCATACTATTAAAGATGCTGCTGAGCAGCACTTACACAAAGTCTTTTCTGTGTCTCACCCCACCCCACCACCTGGGGGTGCACAAGGTGTTGGGAGGGGACACAGCTAGGGGATATTGCATAGCATATGGCATTGCTCTCAGCATATATACTAGGGGAAAAGCTGTCTGGGGGCTACTGCTTGGGAACTGGCTGTGCATGTCTGCAGGTGGTGAGCAATTGCATTGCGCATCACTTGTTTTGTATAATCAAACTCTCATTATTATTATTATCATTATTGTTGTTTTCCCCTCCATCTCTGTCCTATGAAATTGTCTGTATCTCAACCTGTGAATTTTACCTTTTTTATTTTTCCAGTTCTCTCCACATCTCGCATATCTCTCCAGTTAATCTCTCCAATGTGCAAGTGGCTATATGGAGCTCAGGTACCTGCTAGTCTAAACCATGACACGCAGGCATCTTTTTTCAAGCAAAAGAAAGTTCTTAAAACTTTAGGCTGGCACTGATGATGATTTTTAAAAAAAAAAAAGAAAAAAAGAAAAAATTCCTGCAGGAAAATCTGAATGCACTGGCATAAGAACGTGGGAAAGGAATGATGCAAGCTGGACATGTCCATCTGCTTTCAAAAGCAAGATAAAGTGTTGGGACAGTCACACAAGGTAAAGAGTATGTTGCAGCAGCTGATTTTATGGCTTCTACTATTGTTCCTTTGAGAAGTTGTTATGTAAAACTTGCTTCATTCTCTTTTTCTACTCCTTTTCCGCTGACATGTGGTGCTGACGTCTTTTACTTATCTTTTTTTTATTTCACAGTTCTGGTTTTCTTAAATTTGCTGTCCCAGGCACAAGGGCACCTAGACAGAACATAAGGGACAAGGGTTAAATGGATCACAACATTACTATTAAATTAATCTGCAGTCCATCAAGCAATAAATTTTCCAGTTCCTTTTTCGACTGGCTTCCAGCTGGTGAAGCTCAGCTGTTAGTGCTCACAGCCTGCTGCCCTGTGTCCTTTCACAGCTAGCCTGTTCTGGAGCCATCTTACCTTATTTCCAGTTTTAAGGTTAACAGACTGAGGAAAGAAGATTTTATCAGACAGTGAGAGCTCATCTCCTTTTTTTCCTTCCTTAGAGGATGCATTCTCCCAAATCCACTGCTGTCAGCTAGCAAAGCTTCTCATTGAAGGCCTATCAGACATGGGTGATGACCTTGAGTTCCCCTCATGGCTCATTATCGCTTGTGGGTTCTGCTCTCTCCTATTGTACAGATTTATAGATTTATAATAGGGTATTCGGAAGATTGTGAGATTGTTCTTTGGAAAGTAAATGGAGTTGATGTTATATTACAGCATTGGCTTAATCAGGGCTGGAGGATGACCCGAAAGGATTCAGTGGCCCGAGAAATATCTTTCCAGCTGAACACACCTCTATCAGATAACTGCCTATGATGAGCAATAACACAGCCAGGACAACAGGGATCCCAATTTATGTTACCAGTTTAGCTGCTCTTCAGTGCTTGTTATAGAGCAATATACTGGAAAAAAAACCTCTTTCTTATCAAAAAAGCCTGTTGTGACCAAGAAAACATTACTGTGACCAGTAGCATCCCTTAGGATAAAAAATACTTCAGTGTACAGAATAATGTGAGACTTGTTAGAGCCTTAACACCCTGATTCCTGTTTAAGTCTGTTTTCATAGGGAAGGTCCTATCACTCAAGAATGAAAGATGCTTTAAATCAGTCAAATGTCTCTGTAACAACTCAGAGTTTCTGATCTTCTACAGATAGAATCACAATAACACAGAATCATACAGTAATACCTGTATATATGTTGGTAGAAATAGTACTTCAAATAGCAGGACCATTTTCTAAAAGCTTTGGTAGTTATCATAGATATTCCAATATTGGATAATTTGACTTAATGATTAGTGAACACTAAATATCATTCCTAGCTTTCCCCTTTGAAAGCAGAAATTATTCCATTAGATACAAAGGTATGATCTGTTAGAAATCCCCTGGTTGATACATTTTCAGCAAAAGCTGCTTTATTACAGATGTTATGGAACCTAAGTGTACATGCACAGCACAGCAGAGAATATTTATACAATATGTCACAAATTACCAGTGAAGACTTAAAATGTCATTACAGGACACCCTTTGACCTTCCTGATTTCATCATTACATTGTTTTGAGGGTCTTCTTTAGAAGGCTTTTGCTACAAAGTAATTTTGACTTGATGCATGTACCTCAGTATTTGCCAAAAAAAGCCCACTTTTTAGATTTATAAATTCTGCTAGACATTTTAAGACTCATTAGCCTCACAGTAATTAGGCACACTGAGAAATACATCTCACATACTCCAAAAAGAATGGCTGTCTGTACTTTTTAGGCACATTTGAATTCACTTGCATTTCACCATATCATCATACCCTAAAATACCATAAATAAAAAGCAGCAGTATCATTAGGTAGAACCCCAAACTAGCATTTAAACCAAACTGTTTTCAGTTTCAAATGCCTAGGACACTAGCAATGCTTTGAAACATGGTGGTAGGTCAGTCTAATCAGTATTTTATGATACTAAGCAACAGATGCTCTAGCTAGTACATATAATCCAGCACTTTGATCTGTAAAGGTAAGAAAGATTTAGCTGAGCCTTCATCTTGTAATTAAAACTAACTGACCTATTTACTGAGATTTCTGTGCAATTATGAGAAATTGTCTTTAAAATCACCAGCTAAAAATGGGAACTGCATCCATCTCATTAAGAACCTGTGTTGTGATCTTCCATGTGCATGCATGATCTTCCAAGAAAACATTATGAGTAACATGAACCATACATCCTGATCTAAAGATGAGGTTACAGAGCATACTGAGTTATACTCGTGGAAGAGAATGTAGTGTGTGCTATTTAAAAATGCTGAGGTAATTTAAGTTGTGAGTAATGACAACGAAAGTTAGAAATAAGCGTGAGTTAAATCTATTTTTACTTGGGGTGTTTTTCAGGGGTTTTCTTAGGTTTGGTTTGGTTTGGTTTTTTTTTCACCTGGCTCTTGTGGGTTTATTTGCTTCTTTGTGGTTTGTTTTGGTTTTTTTTTTTTTTTTTTTTTTTTTTTTTTTTTGTTTTGTTTTTTTTTTTGTTTGTTTTTGTTTTTTGTTTTTTTGTTTTTTTTAAGAAAAAGCTAACATGAACATATCTGTATTGTTACAGGCTTCACTCATGCATCAGGGCTCTGTCATGGCTGCACCTATAGTTAATAGTTTTGGATCTGGTGATCTGGCCCAAAAATTACAGGGATTTTTGTTTACCTACAAGACTGAATATGTAACTGTGCTGTCCTAACACTTTAGTTAGATTCTCATCTCATTTACCATCTGTGTTACAATGGCCCGACTGTGCAGATATCTATAAGCCCTTCCTTCTAGGGAGCAACAGCTAATTAAAATAGTGACTGAAAATTGCATCTTCAAACAAAGCAGTATGTGATTTTGAAAGGGGATTTTTCATACATGAAACAGTCAACCTTTCCCTTCCCTCAACCCTAATAGATGCATTCCTAATGCAGAAAAGCCCAGCTTCCACCAGCAATCTTATGATTTTTTATCCTTGATAGTCAAATTCCAATGACAGCAATTGCCTTGCTCCCAAGTCACTGTAGTAAGTATAGGTTGAGCATCTCCAATTGCTCCTAAGAGTGAACCATTTTTAACCATATGGAAATAAATACAGAGATTTCTCAATTAACAACAAAAAAAAAGAAATCCGTTGGTTTTATTTTCTTACTTGTTCTTTCAGCAAATACTATGATCTAAGTATAGGTATTAATTCTACAAAGTACAGTATGGGTAACCTGGAACATTTATGGCATTTACAAAAAAAAATATATATATTCCTGTTCTATATGTTTATAGAGATTAGAAAAAAGTAAATCCAGACATCTAAGACTGGGTATTTTATGGTTTTCTCAGTAAGTTATTTTAATAGTTTATGAACCTATTCCATAAATATTAGCAAATTAAGTGTATACTGCATTTCTGGGTCTGATTTTGATACCATTTTTATGGATAAGAAGTGAGTCTATTGAAATCAGTGAAGTATCACAAAAGGAAAGATAGTACAGATGAAATCAATTAAGATTGCTCACTAGTTCTCCACATTCACTGCAGAATCAGTTCATGCGAAATTGCATCTCATATCCATGAGATAAGACTTTAAGAAAAAGAAGCTTCACATGAATAACAACTGGAAATGCTTAATGATTCCTTTAATCTGAATGAAAAAATAAAGCTTCTTATAAAGCATTTTAACTCAGCTGAGCTGTCTTGCTGCTTAAGCTCCCTGACTTAAACATGTTATCCTGCAAGCATGAACTTGAAAGCATTTGTCCTAACCATGGCATATATTGTGCACTAGACTGGCCACTGTCCAAACATCTAAATATTTACATTTAAGTCTTTTCCCTTGTAATTGTATAGAAATTACTCTAACTTTTATGGACCAGGCTCTGATTTAGCTCTAATCTAACACAGAATCTGACTTGGAGCAGCTACCTTTACTGACATATGGAAGAAATTTGCTTAATTTTGGCAGTTAAACCAGTCTTATTTCAAATATGGTTACCGGCAGTTAGCACAAATTGACTTGGACTGGGTACATTTACATAATACATTTTTTTTTTTTTCCAAGAAAATCCATTATAAGAAACATCTTGTTTACTAGGTTATTTAGGGTACAAAAACCAGCAATAAAATGTTACTTATATAAAAGAAACTGAATTTAATTCATATAACTGTGATGACCATTCTGCAATGAGCAATAAAACAATAGACTAATAGTGTGCAGATGAGTCACAGTTTCAGTCTAAACCCAGTTGTTGCATCATGTTGAGTGCTTACTCTGTAAGTGTAAGATGATTTGAAAATTTCCTCCTGAAGCTGAAGAGATCAGTAAGAAAGAATGTGGTCTGAACTTTGTTACCAGATTGTTCTAAATTTATGTCAACAGTAAAGCTATCTTTTAAAGACTGTTGTATTACTAGTCTTCAAGTAGTCCTGTTTCTAGACAGCTTTAATCAAGCTTTCTAGTAATGACAGAATTTTGGAAAGCAAACCTAATGCAGATTAAAAGGTGTGAATTTTATCGGTAGACTTCTCAAATCATGCCAAACAAAATGCCCTAATAAATGATACAACCAGTGGAACTGCTCTAGTATCAGTTTGAGCCACTGTGAAAATTTCCATTCAATTTAGTGGGTGTTGGATCGGGCTCGTTTGCAATTTGGGAGTGATTTTAGACAGTATCAATGTTAAGTCAGTCAAGGCAGTTAACAAATTTTAAATAAGCCAGTCAGTCCCTTGGGAACATAGCAAAAAAATCAACAAATGAACAAAGAAGCCATTGAAACGTAGGTCTGATTGCTTATCTCAGTGTTCCTTTACTTAATGTGAAAACTTTATTTCATTCACATCTTAAAATACTTATAAATTCACACTTTATTTGGAAATCTAAATGGAAACAAGCTAGTGCCTCCTACATTAATATTTCAGGGTTTCATTTCTAATGCAACATATAGCATGAAATGCTTGACCTGACCCTTTTGCTGTTTTCTTGTCTAGAATATTATATGTTATATGTCATCAAGTTGTCCTTGTTCCTGCATGATCAAGTAACATAATTTGAGAGAGGTCATGACATATTACTGGAAAGATTAAAATACAGCTTTATAAATGAACAGCGTAACTATAAAAATCACTTGGTTTTACTCAATTTTTTTGGACCAAAACTATAAATCATAACAGTCTGGCAGAGGTAGCGTAGCTATACTAATTTAATTAGCAATTGCTGTATTTCAGTTACCCTTGTGAAGAGAGATATGTAACAAAATTGTGTTTCCCTGCCATGAAAGCCATAACAGTATTAAAGCGTAACAACTTTTCTTGTAACTAATCAATTCTATGAAAATTTATAGACCTAATGTAATAAAAGGGCAAAGGTAAGAAAAAAGATCATAAACTAATGAGATTAATAGTATTAACAAAGTATTAAAGCAATCAATTATCAAAGAGATAAAAGGTTAGCTGACCATGAAATGAACGTATTAATTCAATGTTATTTTATGATGTACTCACAATTTGTTTCTAAATTTACTTGAGTGGTTCAGGAGAAAATCTACTCAGCCTGACTTGTGTTAGATTAAAAAATACCAACCTGCAGGTCAGATTTATGGTAATCGTATACACTGGTGATTCTGACAGCACCTGCCATTTGTCAGAATAGAAGTAAATCCATAACACTACCTCAAGGTCTGAGCTGCTTCCCTCTCCCTGTTGAAATCCAGGCAGGCCAAGTAAATTTTTCTCTTCATTAGGTACCTACCTTTGTGTAGGATGGACCGAGGCCCAAACTCTAAAAGGTTCAAATACCTCCACCTAAGAATTGTGTTCACAGAGAGTTGATCAACTTCCTCTCACCAATGAAATGACTGAGATAGACACTTGCAAATTTAACAGAAGAGTCCTTAAGTAAAATTATTCTCCTGGCAGAAAACTGAAATTACTTACAGAACTGTTCACCCAGGTTAACCTTAATCTGTTTGGAATGAGAATGCCAGCATACTCAATTGGTTGGCTGTGGTTTGGTTCATGTTCGCTTGAGTTGCTGTTATCTCAGCTTTGTAAAGATTGATTCAAAGAGAGGTAATGGCAATGCATACTGAGTTTTGGAAGCAAAAATATAAAATAGCCTTGCCAAATGAATGAGATGTTGACAGATATGAACAATTCTACTGTCTTCTTTTTGGTTTCCCAGGATCACCCAGGCAGGGAAAGACCTCAGTAGGTCCAGTCCAGCCTCCTGCTGAAAGCATAGTCAGTTGTGAGATTACACCAGATTGATTAGGGCTTTATGGGGCTCCCTTATACATGTGTAATACACCAAAAATATTTCTACCTCTCAAATACACTCCTGCTGTGAAGTGCCTCTTTTAAAATTTAATATGTTTTATAAAATAAATATGTTATCAATTAATGAAGAAAAATAATGTGTGCATTTTTATATAATTAGCATACATATAATAGATTTACAGATACAGGCATATATGCTAAATCATGAAGCAGCAGTTTGTGGTTTTGATTTGTATCAGTAGCCGACTGCCCCTGTCAAGGAGCCTGGTCTTGCATATCAGGTTTTTCCACTGGCAGCAAAGGATGGCTGAGAGTACTGCCCAAAGGAAAAATGTGTGCAGGGGGAGCACTAGGTACACATTTAATGAACCACAGAATCATAGCATCAACCATGGCAGGTGAAAGAATGGAAAAGGCAGGAACAGTTTCAGAAGTTCAATGTGAAAGGCAAAACTGTCACCCCTGCCTCTGAAAATGGTTGCCTGCTGCACCTTCTCTATTTTCTTTGGTTGCTTAGCTGGACACTTAAGAAAATTAGGGCTTCCTACATCTGTTTTTCCTGAAGATCTACGGTGTTGCATTTTTTGACAGCTTGCATCCAATCTTTTCTTTCTCAAAAATGAGATAAATACTGACAGGGTTGCTGCTTAGAGAGGGCCCAAGTGTCTAGTGTACCTTTGCCATATAATAAACTAAATGATTGCTTTGGCTTGCCTGTGTTTTTTCAGGTACTTGAGAAATAGGAAGCAATGAGCACTTGTGCCTTGGGGCTGAGTGAAGCAAAAATTCTACAGATTAGTGACAACTCTGGGAGGCCCATAACTGCAAGTGGACTTAGTTTTTTAGTATCACCAATTAACAGCAATGCACATAGCACTGCTGGTTTCATTTGCTATTTCATTACAAGCAATGGCAAGAGGTTCACCCTCCCAGTGACCACGGCTCAGTTAGCATAACTGTTCGAATTGGTTTTGTCTCACTCTGGGTCTTGCAAAGTGGTAGAAATTTCCAGCTTATACCAGCTTTCCTGTTTCTACTCTGACTCCTCTCCCTCCACAATAGAGGGAGCTGCTGCTGTCTCCCTCAGGAAATGTTCACAGAACATTTCTCTTTTTTCTTTGTCTCTCTGTTCTTACTAAGAGGAATTGGATCTGGGAACTATTTCATGTCGTGGCTGATTCATCTCTATACTTCCTCATTTGTGAGCATTTTCTTACTCAGGTCTGACAGTAAGAGACATTGTTCAGTTGAGGAGAGAGGGAGGTACAGCATATCACTGTGCTGTTCCTGCAGTGTAATGGTTGGGCATTTGCCCCAGGGTGAAGTTCCCCCTAACCAGCTCTCTGCTGTGAGAAATCACTTGATTTGTATCCTGTCACAGGATAACTGCACTACTATAAGCTATTTGCCATCCCTTCAGTGTCATTTTGTTTCCTAAGGGGATTATCACAGAAGGTGCTTCTGCCTTCACTTCTCTCCCTGCACAGCTCTCATTACTCATTTGGTCCAAATAACATCCCTGAGTTGCCCCTCTTGACCAGGGAAAGGAGGAAAAAAAAAAAAAATGAAAAAGAATAAAAGATGAGTTACTTATGTAGAATAAGGATAATCTAGTTTCTGGCAGGAACTAGCATCTTAGCTAGTAGACACTAATGTCTGCATATTTCCCTTCTTACTAAGTGTAGAAACCACTAGGTCTTTGAAAGTTTAATAGCACAATTTGCAAGATTTCATATTTAAAGAGTCGCTTCCCTATTGGACATTACTTAAAATAGATTTACAGATTTGATGATGCCCTTTCCCAGTGAAAAATAGCAGAAGACCAGAACTGGATCTTTGCTCTCTAAATCTTTTAGGTCATCATCTAAAGCAGAACTTGCAAGCATACAGATAACAACAGTGAGGGCATCTCTTCCTTGCAAGCTCTTGAAACCTTACTTTCTCATGGCTGAAGTATATAAGATATTTTAGCGTCCCAGTAGAACTGCTGAAGCCAGAGGAAAAGTCAATTCACTCAATACTTTTCATCAGAGGTTGTATTTCCCACACGAAAACTTCTAGATCTGGCAGGTTTTCCTGTTATTCCTGTTTCTGCAGCAGAGACAGGTGGATTGCACAGGCACAGATGTCTGGCATCTGGCTTTAAATGTGCTTATCTATTTACATCTGAGTGAGCAATGCATCCTGAGGAATTGGATTCCAAAAAAGCAACTCTAAATTGAAAGATTGCAATCTCTTCCCATTTCATACTGCCACTGCCTGCTGCAGAGCCTTATACCCAACTTAGACATGACTTATACCTAACGCTGGATGGTGGAGTTTGCAGCTGCCGCCTCCTAAACAAGATCCTGGGAGAGAAAAAACACTCTCTTCAAGTTCCCCAACTCAGCAAAAACAGAATATGTTAATGCCAAGAGAATGGGTCCTTTGATAAGCAGCATCTCTTAGTGCCTAACATAATCTGGCATATCACCTCTGAAACACTGTCAGCTGTCTTCTTTGATTAGCTGTGCATACTTTTCCCGATAGTTTAGAGGGTTAGTGATTTGGAGGAGGGGGGGGTTATATGGTAAGTAAAGCTTTTTCTTTTGAAGTTGGAGGATTCTATAAACAGCCTGAAATTATATTTTTCTCAGCAGGTTTTTGACCTGTTAAATCAAAAAGCCCTTGGATGACAAGGCCGGGTTGGACATAGCCGTGGGTGGCATGGTTTAGTGGGAGGTGTCCCTGCCCATGGCAGGGATGTTTGAACTAGATAATCTTAAGCTCCTTTCCAACCCTAACTATTCTATGATTCTATGGCAAGCAAAAGCTTGAACAAAATGATGGCATTTATACAATCATCAAAATGTCTCAGAGGAAATGTCTCTTCTGTTTGTTTACTCCGTACAGAGCATTTAAACTTTTCTGTGGGGTTTTTCTTCAAGAGAGTATGGCATAGGCTATTTGTAGAAATTTCATAAATAAATGTATAAAATCGTCTCCTTAACTTTCAGCTGATAAAAAAGGTATACTTGCTTGAGTATGACTGTGAAAACTGAAGTAATTGCTATTTCATGATGGTCAGCAAGTAGTAGTTTACACATTATAGCAGGATTTTTTTAATCAAACAAATGAGTGAGAAAAATGTCTTATGTAGTTCTTCTGTGGAATAAGTTTAATACAAGATGGTAGTTTTCAGGTATCACAGGCAAAGTTGATTAACTTCACAGTCAGACACAGCTCATTTCCCAGTTAGCTCATTAGAAGGGACTCAGACTAATTCTGTGAGAAAGCATACTGGCACAGGCATTGCAGCTGCACGGTGTTTATGAAAGAGAACCTTAGCTTTGAGATGGTACATAGCATCTTTTGACAGCAACTGCATAGCTACCCAATTGTCTGACTTCAGCTCCAGACAAGGAACCAGGACAATAAATACCCTAAGAGGAGATGCTTTGCCCATTACCCACTCTTTGAATAGTAGATTCGTTTTCCAACCTTTGCCTCAGACCTGAACAAAGGCTAGAACCATCTAGAGACAAAGATTCATCTTAAACTTCTTAAGCAATCTAAGCCTGGATATCTAGTCTACCTGGATATGTAGTCTAAGGTGGCCACTTGGGATGGCTTCATAGTAAACAGAGATAGATGGATGCTAAAACTGGTGAGATGAATCATCTTCTGTTCCCATTCTGCTTCTTCCTTGCTTGCAGAGAGAGAGCTTAAATGATGTTTTTATACTAAACACAACTTTTGGAAAATTAGTCTTGCCAGAAAGAGTAAGCAGTTAAAATGCACAGCACTAAATAGGCACTTGTTATAACCAGGAATCTTTTTTAGTATTGCAGGATGAAAAATCTTCCTCAATATCCTTTGCAATTGGAACGAAGGGAATTTTATGTGACAGTACCTTCAATATTTTCACATACTAAGAAGAACTTGTAATTGCCAATATGCTAGTTAAGAAAATGGTAGGAATCCAATGTGTCCATAAACCCATCTATTATGTATGTTGCCAGTCTGGTCTATACTGTACATGCACAGGCCAGCTCTTGCCTCCAAGTCCCAAATGAGGCCAGTCTTCATGTGGGTTAGTGTCATATCTGCACTGAGTTCAAAGTGTCCATGTTGTGTTTGATTTGTTGCACACAGAGCATGGAGTGACTTTGGGTGCAGATAGTGACTAATTGGCTTTTGTTCCTGACCAAGCAGAAACCCAGTGCACTGCGCAGCCAGAAATCTGGTAGGTTGTTAGAAAGTCATCATATGGTACATTATTGGTAAATGCAATAAAACCAACAGTCCATGCGGTAGATAAATTTCTGTCATCAAACAAGAGAAATGTTTGAGTAAAAAGACTGTGAAGAGCAACTACTTCACAGTAGGGTACTGAGGAAAAAAGGTCAACTGTGCATTGAAAGTGTGTACAGTCAGGGAAGAGCTGCAAGGAGAGCATCCACCTGAGATGCATGATGAATAGTTACACAAAACTTTGATGAGTTTTTATGAATCCAAGTGGAATAAATCTACCACATGAGCCAAGAGGTAGAAAAAATTTCTAGCAAAATCTGAGAGGAGTTTAGACGCCAACTAGGCACAGAAGGTAAAATCTACACATATTCTGTAATTTTACAAAATAATTACTTCCTGTCAAGCCAGTGCAAGTCCAGCATGTCAGACTGTTAGGACACTCCCTAACACTATATGAAATGTATGGTGCCTAAATTGGTGCATGGTCTCCTTGCTTAAATACACCAATTTCAATAGTTTATACCAATTTAATACATAGTAAATGCAGGAGTGATTCTTGTCCTAAAATAACTACTCTAAACTGCTTGGTGGTCACTGCTGGAATTCACAGCTGACTGCAGCCATGTGAGACAATTCATATTACTGAGATGGGAAAGCATATTGAATGATGAAGAGAAGAAATACTCAAGCAGTGCAATTCAGTGTGTTAGCCTACTCTCCACCCGCCCAACATGTCAAATGAAGCAGGTTAGGAGTGAAAAGCAGATGGCACGGGCAGCAACAATGCAGTGGACCTCTGCACTCAACAGATGGCATCAACAGGATGCAAGAAAATCATCAGTGTCCTTGTGGACTTGGGAGAACAACAGGAAGGTTTCTAGAGATAGTGACTGAGGGTCATGCCACCATATTAATATACAGCACATGCCACGGCAATTCAGCACCAGCTCAATAACTTTCAGAAATCAGTTCAGTATATGTTCCTCCTTTATTTCATCTAAACCTGTAAGGACAAACATTCTTTCAGAAAGTTGATCCAGATCCAAATGTACAGGTTAAGATGATCTTCACAAGCTGTTGTCTTTTTGCAGCTTACTACATCTCAGCATTCCTAACTGTAGAATAATTTTTTTTCCCATATAATTCCTATCCACTTCTTGGCAAGATCCTGTTTGTTTGCAGTAGCTGTTTTTTCACTTGCAAGAGCTAATTTTGACATATCCTGGCAAAAAGAAAAGCACTCCATGAAGAGTGAGTTTCATGTATTTTCACTAATGTTGTACTCACATGCAGATATGCCTAAGATGTTTTGGATGGTTTCTAGGGCAATGGTTCTTAACTGGTTTCAGGTGGAGGACCAGTTAATCTTTTCTGAAAACACATTCTGACACTATCTCACTGTGATTCGTGGGAGGGAGCGAGAGATAATAAACAAAATAATGAGAAATTAACTAAATGCAAATTATTTTATAAAAAAACATGGTGTTCTAATTACAAAAATTTTAATTGCAGGTATTGATAATAAGAAAAATAATTAGCAATGGGATTATGCCTGAGGATAGACACCAACAGCAGCTAGAAGTTATCTCGTGATGCCATCAGTTCACAAGAGAAGACTTGGGAAAAATGTTAAATGTTCAGCGATTATTTTTCCCCCTTTTTGCTTTCCCTGCTTGTGAAGTGTTAAAATAACTATATTTGCAGTGAGACCATGTAACATCTACTGATGCAATCTGATATGCAGATTGAAAGGATAAAGATACAATCCCTGTCTCAATAAATATAAAAACAAAATTCTAGTCATGTAGCAAGTAAAAAGGTATGAGGCTCTGTGTGATTGCTAAATACCTTGAAATTACCTTTTGGTCACACTATTATCTTCATAACAAATTCCTGAAATGATTTTTCATAGATGCATACTCATAGCTCCTCCCATATAAAACTAGTTCAGTAGGACGTATGAGTGTTCTCAGTGTATGAAACATTGTTTGTGACAGAGGTTTTTTTATCACAATGTGCTCATAGAGCACTTAAGAAAGCATCTCTCCAGTCTCACATTGAACCAGTACCTACAACTATAGTATCAGAAATAATTTATGCAGATACTGAATTATGTTTGTTCACTGAAAATTTTCAGAGATTTATCCACACTTCTAGCTTTGATGTTTGCTTCTCGTGATTAGATGCATTCATGTTCTTCACCATATGCTTGGTTGGACCAGTAATTCTGGAGATACTTACCTCTCCCCATGTTTAGGGAATTAGGCAGTCTGAAAACTGGAATTCTTGTAAGATTTATGCTAATCCATAGCTGGATTAGAACTACTAAGACTAAAATTTTGAAGTTTTCAGAAACACAATATCTTAAAAAGTACAGTGATTTCATCAGTGTTTAAAATTACCATCTAAAACATTTTCACCAAATTAGATGACTGACTTATTGGAGCCTCAGTGTGCACTTTTTCCAAATATACTGAAGGTCACCTAATAGAGGCTCCTGAGTCAAGACCATAATTGTGTTTGAGTCTTACTAAAAGAAACCCAGCAAGAATAGCTATATGGCTGAGTCTTTTGGGAAGTCTAGGGGTTATGACTCTGCTCTTCAATACTCTGTCTTACTCTCACTCGATGATCAGCTTTGGATGATTAATGCCAGTGTGGGATAAACCTAGGCTTTTAAGAGTAAGAGAAAGTAATAAAAGTTAAAGTGAAAACAAAGTTGTCTTTAACAGAGCTTGCGAAAATGTTGACATTCAGTGCCCTAATCAAAGATCCAAAAGAAGGTTTCACAGTTGGTGCAGACACTAGAAATATGGAGTGTTCGCAGTCCTTCCACATCACTGGAAGGTACTATTCCAGTCACTACAATAATACTTTTAACATGAAGGCATTTGAGACCTTCAAGTTAGTCTGTTAGCAGTGGTCCAGCATTCAAAGGGGAAAGCAGAGCATTCATCTGTTTTTTCTCAGTAACCCATGCATGGGTCTTGTTTTTCTCTGCAGTTCATTCTAAAATGCTAGATGCACCATCAGGTTTATGATTTTTACAGCATCTACCTTGTCAAAAATATGACTGTAATGAGGATAATATGATCATGGTGCCAGAACAGTGCGAACAGTAATAATGATAGCCTCTCTGTTTATTATAATCATCATTTTATTACACCAAACAGTATGATTTATTGCAGTAATATGACCTGGCTATGAGTGATTATACAAATACATATTTTATATTGTTTGGGGTTTTTACATATTCATGTTTTCCTGATGAAAATATATTATGTACCAACAAGAAGGTCTTAGATGAAAAAGAAAGCAAATTTCTTCTACTTGGCAGCTATCCATTGGAGATCCAAGTAGGGTATGAGGAATGCATACGAATGTGGCACCTGCCTGTTGATACTAAGATTTCTATGGATCATCTATTAAAGCAGTGCTTTGTTATCATCTTCTGCATCCTGATCCTGAACAATGTGAGTTTGCACTTAGTAACAGATGAATCTAACTTCAAAATACATCTGTCTGCTAAAGATAGAAAATAATCCCTTGGGTAATGCATTTCTGTCATGGGTTCAGGAGCAGCAGTCGTCTTTCCCCTTTAAGTAGTAGCTGGTGAGCACTGTGTTTTGGATTTTTCG
>JASSUY010018516.1:0-16086 GCA_032466535.1 Forpus xanthops | reverse complement strand
GCTCAGGTCACTCTGCAGTGCAAGTGCTTGTTGTCCTTCTCTCTATAGAGAGAAATGGATTGCTCTGGACATTAAAAAATTCCCTTTCATGGTCATGTCAAGGATTAAGACATATTGTGAGGCAAGTGTACAATATGCACCATTTCTTTTAAATTCTGAAGCCAACCTGAGAGTTAGTATAGCCATCATTAACCTAAAAAAAGACCCTTATTTCTGTGCAAAACATTTTTTTTTTATGCATTCATTACATATTTAGTGGATGGGGAGAAAAACACACCTATCAAGCACTGTGGTTTCTTTTTGTTTTTTTTTTTTTTTTTCCTTAATGTGAGGTTAAATCAGTACTTGGAATCATCTCAAGGAAACCTCACATTCTTCCAAAGAAGGAGCTGATTTGATCTGAAATATTTGTACTTTTTCTGCTCTAAACCAACAAATACTGATATAATAATTATATATGTTTTTATTTTATTTCTGTAAAAATAAAAAAAAATAATTCTATTAAACTATGCATTTGTCATATTAAGCTCTAGGAATTCCTCTTCATTTTAGTGATATTTTACTCATCAATGAAATGGTAAATAAAAACTTTAAAATTTTATTTTAGATAAATAACATATTTCTCATTTTGAATTAAGGTTTCAGCCCATGTAGTATCTTCAAAGGATTATTTGTTTCATCTCTATACTGAGACCAAATTTCGACCAGTTTAGCTTTAGGCACCTGTGCTGTCTAGTTAAGAGCCTACGCACCCTGACTTCATAGAGTCAACAGAAACAATTTCAGAGAGTAATTCATCCTACCTATAATCTCCATGTATGTAGGCAGGTATCCATTGACTATAAAAGGCAGACTGGGATCTGTGTTTTTTTAAACTGGAAGTCTTGGATACTTTAAATTACACAGGATAATCCTGAGACTGAGAGCCTAACCCAGTCTCCTAAGTCAATGCAAAAACTACCCTGGACTTCAACTGTCCTTAGAAAGAGAAGCCAAGAGTGAATTAATACAGAAAACTAATTAATCAGTAGAGTTCATACCCTAGTTCTGATGAAGCACTTTGCAAAGCCTTCTTTGACAAAGATGCATCTAACTAGACTTATTCAGTGTCACTGTAACAGCATTTTAACCACACACAGAATCTTCAGTGTTATCATATACTCACCTCTCACTCCACAAGTACTTAAAAAAGGAAAAGACAGGCATATTTCTAGAATGTATAGCATGGGTTAGAAACATTTATTCTTTACACTGAAGCATAATAAAGTACTGATCACTTTGGCTAGTTAGCTCTTCTATCTTCTTAGAGTTTGGTACTTCTATTTGCCCTGTTTCTGTACACTGATTCTCTAACATATGAATCTCATCATGTGCTTTAGCCATTGGGTAAAATATATATCGGGCATGATTTAAATTATTTTATCTAATTCAGGCATGACCATTCCTTTATATAGTTCTTCTTGATTCAGAAGAAAGCTGAGCTAAACTGAAGGATCAAACTGAATCAAAGCACAACTACAATTTATGAGTTCAGTTCATTTTAGTTAGGGTGATGAATCCTTTGCATGTTATCCTGAAATTACTCAGTAAGTTCTCCAGTCTTACAGCATTGAAAAGGGTAAACCAGATGAGAATTTCCTTACTGATTTTTCTTACCACAGTCTTGGCAATGGATTTTGACAATGTTTTCAGAGTCATATATAAGTTTAAATATGATGTTCTTTAGATTTTTTTTAAGTTTCTTTGCATTATTTTGCTAGCAGAGCAAAACAGTGTTGTTTTGATTTTGATTTTTTTTCTTTCTACTTCACAGGTTTTACTTAACTTTTTAAAAAACTTTTACTCTGTAGTATTCTCACAACATGGCAATCTTTCAGTCTGCATCCAAACTTTACCATTTTAGATATACTCCTTTTTGTTTGTGTTCCAGGAAATGTAGGGTTTGAATCTCAGCCACCTTCCTCTATTCCTGCAAAACCCTCACAACGATCAATGGCTTCTTGCCTAATTAGTCCCATCTCTCTTATACTGTGAATCCTTTCTAAATTGCTTTGTTACTAGATTGGCTCTGCTGCTCAGTACCTTACATGGAGGGTACCAAAAATGAGGCAATACAGATCTGATTGAGAGCAACTGGAATTGTATCCTACCTGCTATTAATAACTGGTTTCTGTTCCAGTAAAGCTGCCACCATTTTGAGTCTCAGTGGCTTTATAGGAATCCTATATGAAAGAGACGAATATATGCAAAAATATAGTTGATAGAAACAGTGTGTGATTCACTGGCACAAATGAATATAGAACATTTTTCAGAAGTTAGTAGATTGAATAAAGTTATTATCTTACATTACAAATTACTTCCTTAGTCCAGCCAGCTCTTAGCAAAAGAGGATGGCCGAGGTCAGGCTGATTGGCTTGAAGCTAGTAACTGAGAAATATCTGAGAATATCTGGAGAGCTGCCTGTAGGGGCAATTTCTATGCCAGTAATTGCTAATAGCCCCTCTACCACAGTTCAGAACAGGAAATAGAAACCTTCTTTCATGTTAATGATCGCTTTCTAATTGCATAAACAGCAATGAGAAAGCAGTCCTTTATAGCAAGCCACTTCTCCAGCTTAGGGAGGAAATAAAATTTTTTTTGCATTCCTGGTGACATTGCTGTGGTGAATGTGAAGCCCAAACTGCCAATAGGAAGAAAGGATGAAATAAAATGTCTTGGAGTCTGTTTGTAAAAGAAATATCTCCCACAATCCTCTGCATGAAATTAATTTTAAAAATCAACCTGGGAAAATAGAAGCTAGAAAAGCTAGGGGTTTTTTTTGTTGTTTCTTTTTTTTTTTTTTTTCCCCCACAACATCTAAACCAAGATTTATTCACCTGAAACATAAATGAGAGTAGAAGAATGGATATCTAAAGCCTCAGAAACATAGAATCATAGAATAGTTAGGGTTGGAAAGGACCTTAAGATCATCTAGTTTTAACTCCCTTTCCATGGGCAGGGACACCCCCCACTAAACAATGCCACCCAAGGCTATGTCAAACCCAGCCTTGAACACTGCCAGCAACGGAGCATTCACAGCTTCCCTGGGTAACCCATTCCAGTGCCTCACCACCCTTACAGCAAAGAATTTCTTCCTCAGATCCAATCTAAACTTCTCTTCTTTAAGTTTGAAGCTGTTACCCCTTGTCCTATCACTACAGTCCCTCATGAAGAGTCCCTCCCCAGCATCCCTATAGGCCTTCAGATACTGAAAGGCTGTTATGAGGTCTCCACTCAGCCTTCTCTTCTCCAGGCTTAACAACCCCAACTTTCTCATCCTCTCTTCATACAGGAGATGCTCCAGACCCCTGATCATCCTCTGGACTTGTTCCAACAGTTCCATGTCCTTTTTATGTTGAGGACCCCAGAACTGCACAAAATACTCCAAGTGAGGTCTCACGAGAGCATAGTAGAGGTGCAGGATCACCTCCCTCCACATGCTGGTCATGATCCTTTTGATGCAGCCCAGGATACAGCTGGCTTTCTGGGCTGCAAGCACACACTGCTGGCTCATGTTCATTTTCTCAATCAACCAACACCCCCAAGTCCTTCTCTGCAGGGCTGCTCTGAATCTCTTCTCTGCCCATCCTGTAGCTGTGACAGGGATTGCTCCGACCCAGGTGTAGGACCTTGCACTTGGCATGGTTAAACTTCATCAGGTTGGCATTAGCCAACCTCACAAGCATATCAAGATGCCTCTGGATGGCATTCCTTCCCTCCAGCATACATGTAATTTAAAATCATAGAATCACAGTGTGGGTTGGAAGGGACCTTCAAGGGTCATCTAATCCAGCTCCCCTGCAGTGAGCAGGGATATCTTCAACTAGATCAGGTTGCCCAGAACCACATCCAACCTACTTTTGAATGTCTCCAGTGATGCTGCATCCGCCACCTCTCTGGGCAACCTATCCCAATATTTTACCACCCTCATTGTAAAGAATATTTTCCTCACATCCAGCTAAGACCTCACATGTTATTGGTGGATGTCATCTGGGCCTAGGAGTCATAAAATTAAAAAGTTGCAGTTAAAAACTTTCCAAAATTTGCTAGTCATTGTGCTCTACATGCTTCCAAAAGATACACGTCCTCTAAAAGAGAGATGTTGGATTTATTTAGCTTCATCACAAAGTTAAGAAAGTATTGTATTTCTTGATAACAGTTCTCCTCAAGGGCAGTTCTCAGCGCAGGTTGGTTGGTTATAAGTTATGCTGCTGAGACAAGCTGAAAGCTTGCACAAAAAGATGGAGAGGCTCTTTTTACCAAGGGCATATAAGACAGGACAGCAGGGAAAGGCTTTAAACTGACAGTGAGGAGTCTGAGATGAGAGCTTATGAAGAAATTCTTCACTATGAGATGGTGAGGCAATGGCATAAGTTGCTCGCGGGAGCTGTGGCTATCCCACCCATGGCAATGTTCAAGATCAGGTTGGATGGGGCTTTGAGCAACCTGATCTAGTGAAAGGTGCCCCTGCCTATGGCAGGGGGTCGGAGCTACATGCACTTTCAACCCAAACCATTGTGTGATTCTGTGATTTGAAAGTATGTTTCAATGAAATCATACTTGCTTCATAAGGAGGCTGTAGTTTGTTTACCAATTAAAAACATTATTTTGCTGTAATACCATTATTCATACATCAAATAGCAAGAAAATATCTAATTTGAATTGCAACCTTTTTAAAGCAAGATAATAAAGAAGAAAATCATCACAGTGTCAGCTCTTTAGTTCCTTTTCAGCTGTGTATGTAGCGCTGCTCAGTCACTTGGAAGAACTGCTATATGATGTAACATAAAACAGCCTCAAGACTGCAGCAATTACAGTCTAGATATTTGATATACACCATGTGAGTGTTTTGTGTTATTTTTTGGAGGTTTTTTTGTTTGTTTGTTTTGTTTTGTTTGCTTTTTAATTCTGTTCAATGTAATTCATGTTAAAGCAATAGAAAGCACAAGGGTGAAACACCAGGCTGTAGAGACATTTTTGTAAACACAGTTCTGAAGAAGCAACTTGAAACTACTTCTGTAACTCAAGGTCTGAAAGTCAAAGAGAACTCTGTCATGGGTCAAAGACTGTTTGCAGCTTCTGCTCTGCTGTCATCAGCCTCTGCTAACCAGTCATATAATTCACAAAAGTTTGATCATCTATTTTTATCTTCTATACTGAATGGAAATGTTGTCTGGATCGGTCAATCCTTCCAGACCCCATACTGTACTCTTCTAATTCACACCCCATTTATAGCATAAGGACAGAAGATAGCATAACATGGAAAGCTTAAAAAAAAAAAAAAAAAAAAAAGAAGAGACAGAAGTAATATGTACAATATAACTAATGATGTCTGGTTTCCCTCCTGTCTCTGATGTCTAAGAAAGGGTGATCTCATTAGCCTCTTTCAAGATGAATGATAATAGGGTGTCTTTTCTCCATTCACTTGCCAGTTGTCATAAAATTATAAAAACTGCTTATCTTTAGGCTCTTTACCCCTCTAAAATGATGTTCAAAAATGACTGTGATTTTGACAGGCAGACTGACATGGGAAATGATTGTATTTACTCATTTTTGGAGGTCTCCTCAATTGTCTAGAAAACCGGGCCACAAATTGCCATCTCTCCTTATTCTGATATGTTAATCCTAAGAACTTTTAGCCATCTTACCCTATAAAGAACTTATCTGGACACACTCTTACAGTGTCTTCATTGTAGACTTCCACATTTGAATTCTAAGTGAAATTCAGTTGCATCACACAGTTACAAAGAATAGTACAAAGTTTGTTCTTGCCTGGTTGCCATGCCCCTGAACTGCAACAAAGAATTACAATAGAAAAGTGAGAATACTTCTGCACCTTTTCTACAGCTGTTATAGTAAAGAATTGCAGTTACTAGCCAGAGGTGTATATAGGTGTAAGCAGCTGTTCTTGAACAATAGCCCTTTAGTGACTCTATGTCAGCTCAAATACTTTGTAGCTTGTGGGGATCTCAAGAAAAAAAGTCTGTAATAGACTTCTGTGTGTATGTGCAGGTCTAATGCAGTGGAGGTTTAAGATAATCATAAAAATTAAGCATAATATAGGTTATTCATGATCGCAACCATACTAGCAAGATACGTGTGGTTACTAGGAGGAAACAAAGGCCTTGTAGAAGTCCTGGTAGTTTTTGTGTCATTACCACGCTCTGCATCTTTGAGACTGGGAATAGCCTGCAAAACACCCACTAAGAATTGGTGTGGAAGTGAACTGTTGAATGATAACTCTGTAACATGCTTAAACATCAGTGAAAAACATATCTACGGCAGCCTGTTGTTTGACACAGCTTACATATTGGAAATTTTTCTGGCTATCCTCTACTGCAGACAGGCGTATAGCAGGTACCAAGTGAGTGTGAAAAAGGTCACAGAAGACAAAGTTGCAATCAAGGTAATAATCTTTTTCTCCCCCCACTATTTTCCACTGTATACCAACTGAATACTTTGTGAGCATTGCCTTGGTAACAGATAACCTACGCAGGTATTATTTTGTACAATTTTGTTGCATTCTGTAATCCCTGTGTGTCACTTAGGACATAATAGCAAAGGAAGATTTCAGAGAGCTTCAGAATGTTTGGATAGAGATAGATCTCAGTATCTCCATGATAAAATCTACCCCTGATCCTAGGAACTCAGAGAATTAAGAGAACAGCAGTTTCAAAAAAAAAAAAAAACCACCACATTTTCCTAAGCCATTTCTACTCAAGTGTGACAAGCAGGTTGATGGTGGTGTTTCTCCCCCTCTACTCTGCTCTCATGAGACCCCACTTGGAGTACTGTGTCCAGTGCTGGAGTCCCCAAAACAAGAAGGATGTGGACTTGTTGGAGCAAGTCCAGGGAAGGGGCAAAAAGATGCTCAGAGGGCTGGAGCACCTCGCCTGTGAAGACAGGCTGAGGCTTGGGGTTGTTCAGGCTAGGGAAGAGAAGGCTCCAAGGAAACCTTAGTCCCTAAAGGGGTCCTACAAGAAGTCTGGAAAGGGATTTTTTTACAAGAGCCTGTAGCAACAGGACAAGAGGAAATGACTTTAAACAGCAAGAGGATAGATTCAGATTAGATATTAGGAATAAGTTCTTTATTATGAGATTGGTTCTTTACTGCAACAGATTGCCCAGAGAAGCTGTGGCTGCCCCATCCCTGGAATTGTTGAAGGCCAGGTTAGATGGGGCTTTGAGCAACCTGGTCTAGTGGGAGGCGTCCCTGCCCATGGTTGGAACTAGATGACCTTCAAGGTCGCTTCTAATGCAAACCATTATCTGATTCTGATTCTATTATGTGAAAATATTAAAGGGAAACACTTCCCTTATTTCGTTCTTGCCATATAATTTGGTGATTGGGGCTATTGAGCAACTTTTCATACTTTTCAAAATATCATATTTTCAGTGGCATTTCATAAATGTTTAAGTACATTCAGATCTTGAAATCTAGAGAGTGAATGAGCCATCTTTAAGAAACAGCAACAATTTAAACTCTCATTGCCAGGTACTAGGAAGCTAATTTTGAGCTAATGGTGAGCACCTGCTGCTCTTAATGAAATTAAAGACATCTACGAATGTTTAGAACCTCACAAGAATAAGTTCTTATTTACCATAGAAGAAATTACCATAATAAATGATAATTATTGAATTTAATTCCTTGTTTGTCATTCCCATTAACTTTAGCACCACCAGGAAGAGGTTCTATATGAATTACATATCATTTATGCTGCCGCATGAGTAAAACTACATCTTAGAATGCAACTGCCTAGGTGTAAATAGGTTTTCTTAGTCAACATTAAGTTGAATTAATCTGTGATGTGCTGTATAAATTACATATGTTAATGTTTCAATCATTAAATTGGTATATCTGACAAAATAATTCTCTTTTTAATTACTATATAATTATAGTATTAAAGCAATCTAAACAAGGGGTAAAATGTCTAGCATTTTAACATTTAAAATGCAGTAAAACCAGCCCAAAATTATACTTGCAGAAAAAGATCCCAATAAAAAAGATTGTTAAAAAACTTAATAATAGCAAATTTCCCAGAATTAATTTGCCATATATGAAATGCTTCACAATGATCAGACTTCATATTCTACATGCAATATTAAGCAGGAAACCAGCAAAGGAGCAATTTTACTCTTGCAAGCCATGTTCGCTCCAATTTATAGTGGTGCACTTCTGATTAAAGCTGCAGAAACAAACAGATTTAGCAGAATTTAAATCTGTGTAAGTGGGAGAAGTATTTTAATACCTTCACTTTTATTGATGTATCATGAAAAAGGGTTATTTCAAAGGAAGAACTGATAGCTAATATAATTTGTATCACAGTAGAAATCTTTCTACTATGAAAGAAGCACTTTTCTACTGTAAATATTCTTCTGGTCTCTCTTTGACTAAGACACATAGGCAGTAAGGGTTTCGTGTGTTTTGTTTTAGCTTTTTAAGTTATAATGTCAGATCATAAGAGTCCCTGCCTTTTTTTCTGAATTCATAATATCCTACTGTGTTTCATTACATATGGCAAACTTAAAAATAGGAGCTGGTTAAATGCATTCAACCTTCCAGGAAATTACAAAAAAATCAAATGTTATTCTTGAATAATAGATATTTTGCCATTTTGGTTTTGGAAATTCAGATATCATGAATCTAAGTAAAATAGAAATGACATAAGGAAAAAGTTGCACATGCACACACTCTTATATAAAACAAGAAGTGTATGTGTTCATGTGATTTTAAGCTTGACCTAAAAATGTTTTCTGTAGACAAGTACATTTTTCATGGTAACACCATAAAGATAGATAAATTACTTCTATTACTTTCTGTTTTGTTCTGTTTTGTACTGGATATGTAGTTGGCAGCTGGTAGCTTTTCAAATAAAAGAATTTATGGTTGATGGTAGAACTGCAAATAAGTGTGCTTATTTTCTTTTTTTCCTGGTTCATTGCCTGAAAAGAAAAAATAAAGAAACCCAGAACACTGTTGTATGCTGATCCTGAGCTAAAATTCACTGATTATGCCACTGAAGGGAAAAAAGAACAGAGTAACTTATTAATAAACTTTTGCTAGAAATACTTAATTTGGGGGGTTTACATGATTTTTAAATATTCAGTAATTTTGGGAACTTAACAAAGCAAAAGGTAATTTCAAAACAGTAAAGAAAAAATGTCTTACCTAGAAAATGTCAAAAAATAGACTTCTGGATTTCAGCTTTCAGTGAAATCTATTAAAAGTTATTTCAATTCAAAGCCTGCTTTATCAGAGAGTAGACTGTTTGTGGAAAAAAAGGTCATAACCCACAGATTTATTATTTTCTGTAGACTTTTCAAAACCCATCAATTAATTTTGGCTGTGATTCAGGTTTCTCTGGTAAAGTGAAATTTAAAATTATATCCTTTATTTCAGTTCAAGTCTGTAGTGGCAGCTAATACAAAATTTGCTGTCCCTGTAAGTACCACCACCTTGAGCAGGCCTTTGTGTGGGTGCACCTATGTTCAGTACAGAATGTGTACTGAAGGATCAAGGGCTGATTTTAGAATTCATGATTCCTCATGTAAGGACTCATCTGTAAGCCTATCCACAGTGAGCTTTGCCTTAGGAAAGGAACATGCAGAGTATGGTAGCCAATTGGAAAATCCATAGTTATTTGAAGCAAAATGTGCAGGCTTACCTTGCAACTTTATGCTATGCTGATCAGTTAAATCTGTGACTGGGAAAGCTAACATTTTTTAAGCTTTTATCCTCCCAGTAATTGCATACATGATTAATGTTACACTCTTAAACAAGCATTCTGACCCTGAAGAGCCATCCAGAACATCTGCATTAGTCTCAGAATGATTATATGAAAACTTACTTGTGTCTTGGGACACTGTTTACCTCTGATTTTGTTCTAGCTGAGTATTTAATTGTTTTCAGCACAATTAATATATGTGATAATAAGGTTTCAGGTTATAGTTCTCTAACTCTTGCTCTTTGACATAAAATATTTCTCCTACTGTGTAAGTAAGATTAATTTGTTATCTTATATGCTTACTTACATCTCCCATAGTGATCAAAGTAGTCCAAGTATGTGGAGTCTTGAATACAATTTAGGCCTAAATTACAAAAAATTAAACACTCTTGTCCATGTGCTACTTCCATTTATAATATGTATTTAACAGAAAAGATTGAAATATTTCCTTATTTATTGTTTAGAAAAACACACATGACAAAAAAACCCCAAACAGGTTTGCTAATATGAACTGCAAAGAGCAGCTTTTATTACTTGTGGCAATAGGAAAGCCTAATAATACAGTCCTGTGTATTGTGCATGAATTGTATTATTGGCCAATGAATCTTTACATATTTGTCACATACAAATATTAACAATTCTATGAGTTAAGTAAGCAAAAGGTAATTCTTCGGATGGCATTGCAAGTTTATAACGAAGGCTCTTAGCAACATGAAGTGCTAGTATGAATCAGAGAGAATGTGAAGAAAGCTGTAGAGGCTCTCCGAAGGCATATTGCAAAGTGGGGTGCATCTCACCTAAGTTTAGCCATCTAAAACTTAAAAATTTATTCTAAGACAGTATTTTAAGATTCTTTTTTTTGTAGACAGAGATAGGCAATTAATTGAATCTTGTCTTTACTTATGGTATCTCTCAATATTTTCTTCTTTACTCTTAATATTTGTAATAATTTTGCAAAAAAACCCAATAGTAAAGCAGATTCTAGATTTTGTTTATGAAATATCTGTAAAGCTCTTTGTCATCAAAGGCCATTCTGTGAAAGCAAGACCTCCTTAAAATACTCCTTACTGTGTAAGACGTACAAAATGTTGTGGACTGAAAAGTGGAACATGGCCTTACAATTGAAATAATCTACTGATGTGCTGCAAAGCTGTTCATATCATGTACCCTTAAGTGAACATCCCTCCCATGTCATATAATCACTGTTAGTTGTATGCTATTACATGAAGCTTCCATGCATTTAACACAGTATAGAAAAATACAATTGTATTTGATAGGATTAAATTATGAAACAAGTCCTTTTCCTCCAGATGTCTATACATCCAAGTAATATCAGAGACTCAAGTGCAGAACCTCATCCATAATTTTAATGCTACATCCTGTACTTTAGGTTATGGATCTGGAAATTGCAGCATGTAAAAGCTTCTAAAAGTGGTTTCCTATCTCACTGCTTATACATCCAGTACTGCTAATGTTAAGCATTTTACTGAGTTATTTTGGAAAAGCTTGAGTGAGAACTAAATGAATTGCAAATTGTTCATACAAAATGATGTAGGAAGTTCAGCGTTTCATGGCAGGTGAAAAGCATGTTGCACATACTGACTTTCCATCTTTGACTGCATACCTAGACAGTGCCAAACCCAAAACTAGGTAGCATACAACAGCTGAAAAGACAAAGTATGATGTGCATTTAATTTCACCAAGAGAACTGTCACATTCTGCAAAGTACATCAACTGCAGAATAGATATTTTACATGAGTGTATATATATATATATATATACACACATGATATACGCATACACATATATACTGCTTATTTGGATATATTGTGTTTCTTCATTATAGAGAAAATCTTGTGTGAATCTTAACAGCTGTAATAGCTGTTCAATTTAGATATATGGTACTTTGCATGTTTTGCAGATGCCAGATGACAAAAATCTATATAAAGTATGTTAATTTTTTAGTGCACACAAATTCTTCATTGCATGTAGGTTACAAAAGCAAAAAAAAAAAAGGATCATTTTGGTATCTATGTATCTATCTAATCACTTTTTAAACCACTGGTCTCTCAATAAAAAAAAGTGAAAAAGGCTGTGCTCTTGAAAAGCCTGAAATGCTTTATGCTCTGCTGCAGCAAATATAGTCAGCAAAACCAGCTCAACTCATCTAAAAATCATTTCCTGAAATTAATGATGCCAACACTGATACTGGTTAAAAAAACAGTAACAGGAAGACAAAAGATTTTTAAGTTTTATTGCAAATAAAAGACAACATTATTTGTCGCATAGGAATAATTTGTACTTAGTAGTATTCAAAATTTTACTAAATAATGTTATCAAATTTTAAAATAATGTCATCAAAATTGAAAATTTTGAAATTCAAAGTTAGCAACATTGAAAATCGTACTTTAAGAGTGCAAAATCAATTGCAGTAAGACATAAAAAAGACCCTTACTTTATTACAGCAAGAGGTAAACAATATTCTAAAGGTGACATAATGCATTTCTCCCCAGACTTTTGGGCAAAATCGGTGCAATGTGGCTACGATTTATTTTATGCTCAGATTTAAGACCCTATAGCTGTCCAGTAATTTGCCACATTCATAGTCAAGTAACAATTGCAAAGCAACTAAGGAGATTTCTGGAGGTCCTTGGTGTAGATATCTGGCAGATGATTGCAGTAGATCATGATAAGTTAGTCTTTTGCACTGTCCAGATCAGTTTTCCTTGTTTTCAGGTGGGCAGTCCACACAGGTGAGTAGTTCATTTTTCTGGTGAAGGTGACAGTGGTGATGTGAAGAGTCCTGCACCAGCTGAAGGACCTGAAAAGGAAATCAAGACAGAAGACACTCCCAATTTTCAAGAGTGAGGCTTGTCTCTTTACATTGTACCCAACACTTGCAGAAAAGATGCTGGAAATTTGGTCAGTAAAATTCCTGCCTTGATCACTTTCTCATGGATAATTGGGAGTGAGTAGAGAGTCCTGAGAAGGCAAAGAAGAGCAAAATGGACTTCAAGTCAAAGAAGCCCACAGGGGAGAATGGAGAGGGAGAGAGATGGGAAAGTTTCCCTGGTGGGGTAGGTAAGTGTCCTAGACATGAGTATAAAGAAAGATAGACCACTCAGAAGTCCAGGTTAATGAGGTCAGCTAGAATCTCTTTTATTCTGAAGTATATCTGCCAGCTTTCAAAAGAAAAAATGGAAGGAATTGCATGCAAATGTTTTGCTATTATCACAGAATTTATAAAGCCTACTCCTGTGCTTGCTTTGATGATGTAAAATGTATTTCATAGCTTCTTCTAAACCTAACCTGCCTTGGATTAGGAACATGCACCTCTGATTTTGCATTCATGGCAATGTAATTAGTGGGGAAATGTATCTCTCCTTCCCTTAGTTTCTGCAGGTCTTGAGTAAATGTAGCTGTGTTCTCATTTTCCCTTTTTTATATATATTAGGAGGAAACAATACCATGCACCGACATTATGAAAAACTATCATGTAATATTATGTGACAGATGCTTGCTTATCTTCTGACAGTCTGAAGTCATTGAAAAAGGACTACCTTCATGATATAAAAATTCTTACCTAGTTTGTTTAATTGCCTATGCAAACTCCATTTTATGAGTAACAAGAACTGTTATCCAATGGTGTTCATACTAGTTGTCCTAAGGATGAAATGGCAATCAGAGACATTGTTCATTCTATTTGGGATTCTGAGTCGTCAGGCAAATAAGTATGCAGATATAGTCTGAGGATGAAACAAATAACCTCAATGATGAAACATGAAACTCTTATTTGAACCTCTTGGTATTGCTTTACTGAGCTTCATTGCTTCCACAACAGTATGAATAATATTACTATAAGCATATGACATTGTCTTAGTTTTGTTAATGATGTGGGAAGGAGTTTGCTGTGACCTTATTGTGTCTTTATATTTAAAGCCTTGAACAATTTTTTTGTCTTTATTGCAGCCATTCTATAACTCGCTCCTCAAAAAAAAGCCCTCAAAAATAATTGTTAAGAAGGGGGTGGTTAGTACAGGTCTTTAAAAGAAAATTCTATTATTGCTTCACTTGGTGTACATTTTCATACACAATATACCTACACATGTGCATATATATGTAATTTGTATGTGTATATCTCTGGGTTAAATACGCATTTGCACAACTTGAGAGGTCAGATTTTATGTTTCTCTTCAAATTCCTTTTCCAAGAAGACATTCAGCCCTGAAGAAAATCTAAACTAAATTTTCAGGTTTTGTTGCACACAAAACCGAATACTTATAAGCTCCCTTTTTGTAGATGAGTATAGCTAAGCAGATAATGAGGGGTGAAATCTGCAAATATTTATTTAAATTAAATTTTGAAATTTCCATGACATTATTCTAACCCATTTTATACTCAGTTTGCAAGAATATTCTAGGAAATTAATTTACTGAGAGTCTGCTTAAAATATGCAGTGCTACTGAATAGCAGGTGATACCAGTAGAAGTCATACTTGGAGTTCTAATATGCAATTATTGAAAATGAACAATAAACTACTAGTTTTGCTCTGTCCTGCAGAGAATAAAAAAGTATATGTGACTGCTGCTTACATACTAGCTGCAATACTTTACCTGTAATCTACTGCTCTTTTCCAATTAGAGTTAAACGTCTTCATTGTCAAATATATAATCTGTTATTACAAACATTTTGTGTATTTATAACTGTCCTGGATTCAGCTGTAGCAGTCACTTTTCTTAGTAGCCGATGCAGTGCTGTGTTTTTGACTTTCAGCCTGGGAACAGCGCTGGTAAAACCAATGTTTTCAGTTGCTGCTTAGTAATGTTTGCTCTAACCAAGGAGTTTCTGAGTCTCATGCTCTGCCAGGGAGGAGAGGAAGCTGGGAGGAAGCAGAAAGGACACCTGACCCAGACTAGCGAAAGGGGTATTCCATAGCACAGCATATCATGCTCACTATATAAACTGGGGGCAGTTACACAGAAAGGGAGATCACTGCTCAGATCAGGCTGGGTATCAAGTCAGAGGGTGGTGAGCAATATTCTCTCTGTTATTTCCCTTATCATTATTACTATTGGTGGTAGCAGTAGTGGTTTTGTGTTATACCTTAGTTACTGGACTGTTCTGTTCTCAACCCATGGGAGTTACATTCTTTCAGTTCTCCTCCCCATCCTTCTGGGAGCCAGGACAGGGAAGAAGGGGAAGAGTGAACAAGCTGCTGCATAGTTCTGGATTACTGGCTGACCTTAAACCATGACAGTAGCTTAGTGCATTGTAAAAATGGTCTTATAATATGACCAAACACGGGCAGAAATATTTGTAGAATGGGAAAATAATGAAGCCAGACTATTGGGGCAAGACTTGTGTTGTGGTATAAGCCAGCTGTAAATCAGCCACACATCTCCTTAGCTCCCCTTCCCTTCCTCCCCCCACTCCCTGAAGGCAGGGGAGAGAATTGAAAGAATGCAACTCCCACAGGTTGAGATAAGAACAGTCCAGTAACTGAGGTATAACACAAACCACTGCTGCTACCACCAAGAATTATAATAACAGGGGAAAGAGCAAGGGAAGAGAATAAAATCGCTCACCACAGGCCGATCAATACCCAGCCCAACCAAGGAGTGAACTAACTCTTTCAGGTCCCTGCCCTCAGTTTTTACACTGGGCATGATGTGCTATGATATGGAATACCTCTTTGACTAGTTTGAGTCAGGTGTCTTGTCTCTGCTTCCTCCTGGCTTCCCCTCCTCCCTGGCACAGAATGAGGCTCAGAAAGTCTTTTGTCAGATCAAAATATTTGAGCACTAACTAAAAGTATCACTGTTATCAGCACTGTTCCCAGACCGAAAGTCAAAAACACAGTGTTCCACCAGCTACAAAGAAGGAGAAAAAAATAACTGTTACTGCTGAACCAGGACAACTTGTGTTCACATAGACGATAAAGTGCATCAAACAAAAGACCTATTTCTGTTACTATAAATTAATAATTAAAAAAATCAAATTTATCTTCACTCTCTCCTATTATTAGGTATGTGCAGTAAGATACTTACTACACTATTACTAAGTATATTTGCAGACAGAATTTTGCTAATGTTAATGAATAAATAAATATTATTATATTTTGAATCATAGAATAGCTAGGGTTGGAAAGGACCTTAAGATCATGTAGTTGCAACCCCCCTGCCAGGGACAGGGACAACTTCCACTAAACCATACCACCCAAGGCTATGTCCAAACCTGCCTAGAATACTGCCAGCAATGGAGCATTCACAACTTCCCTGGGCAACCCATTCCAGTACCTCACCACCCTCACAGTAAAGAATTT
>JASSUY010018515.1:0-20105 GCA_032466535.1 Forpus xanthops | reverse complement strand
AGCCAAAAATCCAAAACACAGTGCTCACCAGCTACTGCTTAAAGAAAAATGACTGCTGCTGCTGAACCCATGACAGCTTGCAACTCTAAATCTCCAATTCCTGATAGCACTTTAATGCTTAAAGGTTCATTTGCTTACATTTGTTTTTCAAGCATTCTAACATTTAAATTTTTTTTTTCTTTTTGTTCAGGTTTCAGATTGCATTCTTTTTCCTTTCTTTTTTTTTTTTTTTTTTTTTAATTCCCTTATCATTTAGTATTTTTGGCAGGTTTGGCTTTACTCCATCAGATACCGTTTCTCTACAGCCATGTAAATGTAGCACATATTAAAACCTTTTGCCATGGTTTCAGGCTGGCAACAGAACCACACTCACTCACTCCCTCAGTTTCTTCTCTCCTTGCTCCCGAAGGGATGAAGAGGAAAATCATACGAATGTAACTCCATGGGTTGAGATAAGAACAGTCCAGTAACTGAGGTATAGCACAAAACTACTACTGCTACCACTAATAATAATAATAATGATAAGGGAAATAACAAGGGGAGAGAATATAAAACTAAAAGGGGAAAAGGAAATGAAAACAATAAAGACAAGTGATGCACAATGCAAATGTTCACCATCTGCCAACTGCTACTCAGCCCCAACTGAGCAGCAATCTATGCTTTCCGGGTAACTCCCCACAGTTTATATACTGGGCATAATGTGCTGTGGCATGGAATACTCCTTTGGATAGTTTGGGTCAGGTGTCCTGCCTCTGCTTCCTCCCAGCTTCACATGTCCCTTCTCACTGGCAGAGCATGAGAGACTGAAAAGTCCTTGATCAGAATAAACATTACTTAGCAACAACTAAACATATTGACATGTTATCAGCATTGTTCTCAGACTAAAGGCAAAATCACAGCTCTACACCAGCTACTAAGAAGGAGAAAAATAACTGTTATTGCTACTGCTGAACCCAGGACACATTTTTTTTCTTTTTTTCTTTTACAGCTAATGGATGGGTATGAGAGCACAATGTGGTACAGAGCTGATCAAATGGACACATAGATCAAATCCTTCTCTGTCTCCTCTAGACATGTTTGATCTAGCCTTTAGATTAGGGTTTAATTTGTTTAACTTATTAAATTAAGAAACTTCTAATTGTGCTTTTTACCTTTAATACTCATCATTAAAATGAGATTTTTTTTTATTAAATATATGCTGGCCATATCACCCTATTTAAAGCATAATGCATGTTAGTAGCTTGTTGATTAAACAGTACTAATTTTTTTTAAGTTGTATTTGATTTCTCTTTCAAGCACACATTACAGCAAGCAACAGAGCCAGGTAATAAAAAAGATATGAATTTTTAGCAATGATATTAATTACATTGTACTGGAACTATTCAATATAATGATTCAGAAATTCAACCAGGCAGATCCCAGGCATCTTTGGAATTGTGGTAAGTATATGCTTATGTAACATCCAAAATCCTAAAGTTAAACAGGAACCATGTATTGCAAATCTATTTCAGGAAAGGCATTTCTTTTAAATCATTAGCATTTGAGAATTCACATGCTTTAATGTCAGTTATGCTAGAAGTAACATCAATATTTATTTGAAAATATTTTTAGAACAAGTTCCAGGAAAGACTAATTTCTATTTTAATTTATCTTGATTATAAAGTACTTGCATTAGAATATTTTGCATGCATACAGTATCTCATCTGTAGCTCATCTGGCAACACATTATAAATGATAACAATACAGACCACCAGTTAGTGTTACCTTCTGGGGTAAAAGCCAAAAGATAGATGAGAACTAATTTGATTAGATTTTTGGTACAATATTATAATTACTGGGAAATTTCCTCTCACAATTCGTTTAAAGAGATATAGAAATTTATAACTCTTACCGTGATAGATATTAGAAACGAGCAGAAAAAAAGGTATAATGGCTCAACACAATTTAAATCACTCTCCTCTTACTTCATTGCATTTTTCTCATATCTTTCACTTCATGTATTACTGTCTTCTGAATCCACGTCATTCACCAGTTTTCATTAAACAGTTCTGACAAGACAGTTTGAACCATTGATTCTATTTTAACAGTGATTCAAATAGTCCACTTTAATTAATGTAATCCCACCATTATTAATAAAGCCTAGGAAATCCATTGAAAGTCTGTAATCTTATTTTTAAAGTAAGGATTCCAAAGTTTTTTTTTAATTACCAGGTGTTTGTGATTACATTTTTATATGTGGCCTGGACAGCTTTTTAATTGTAACAGTCATATATGTGTCATAAAAGGGCTCAGAGAGGATGCTTTCACTACTTTCACACATTCAGACACATACATGCATATTTTAGAAAATGAAATATCATGCTTGCTTGTCAGTGACAGACTAGATGCCTGATGAAATTTTGTGCAAAACAATTTAAAACCTAGACTGACCTGCTGGCCAAGGAATGCAGACTAATTTTTCCTATGCCAATGGGATCTTCTGATTTACATCTGCAGCTTACAGTACTTAGAGTCTAGGCCAGCAGCTGGGCATTTGTGTGGGAAAAAAAGAGGGTTCTTTTGGATATGCTCTCTTTCTATGCAAGTTGTCAATAAGGCGTTTACTGAGGGCTGAGCATGCTCAGTCAGATTTAGAGCCTCCAATTCATTCTTCCACATAAGGAAAGTCTCTAATTTTTCATAGGACCAGATTTGTTCAGCTACAGCTATGTAAAGGCTTTGCCCAAATTTCAGACTTCAGTTTCATCTTTTTAATTATCTAGGGTAGTTTTTTCTCATTGCTGGTTTTGATGCATTGTCATCTTGTCAGTCTGCTGAGACTGATTTCACTAGATACACAAAGAGCTACTTTTCTTAGTTTCCTAGCTAAATAATACTTCATTTAATCAATTAAAATAAATAAAAAACATTAAATACTGCAATCTGGACTGGAGTTAGAGACCTCCCAACCCTGAGAATATTTGTTCTGGCATATTACCTAGTAAATATAATTTTTGTTTTTAAGATTGTAACGTGCTTCTTTGTATCAAAATTAAGCAAATTTGAACTACTTATTGGATATTCATGGGTGCATCAAATGATATAACCAGACAGTCAAAAGAAGTGATTACTGGTATTCAGTGTTGGTGCAGTGAGTACTGCATGCAGTTCTGGGACCCACAGTTTAAGAAAGACGTAAAGGTCCTTGAATGCATCCAGAGGAGGGTAACAAAACTGGTGGGAGGCCTAGCAAGCAAGTTCTGAGGACTGTGTGCTTGTCTAGTTTGGAGAGGAAGAGGCTGAGGGGTGACCTCACAGCTCAGTACAGATTCCTGAGGATAGAAATTGATGAGGGAGATGCTGAGCTGAGTGCTGAGTGGCAGGATATGAGGGAATGGTTCAAAGCTGCGCCAGGGGAGGCACAGACTGGCCGTTAGGAAGTATTTCTTTACTGAGAGGATGCTCAATCACTGGAACAGTCTTTCTAGAGAGGTGATTGGTATCTGACACCTGTCAGTATTTAAGAGGCGTTTGGACAATGCTCTTAGTTTCTCACAGAAATCACTTCTGCAGCTCCTGAACCCCAGTACTGAAACCTTGCCATGTAAACCCAGTGCAGAAATATAACAACTGTATAAATCTAGATTTACAATGACAAGACTAAAAAGTTTTAGTCTTGTTATTTATGTTTTCACTGTGCTGTTACTTAACACAGTAATAAACTCCTTTGGCAAAACTTTCAGTCACCGTGTTCAAGATTAGCTGTGTTCTGCAAGCTTTAGTCACTGAAAAGAAATTAAAAGCTAGAAATCTAGCTAGATATAAAGGAAATTAGTCTGTCTTCAGAAAGTGATATTTTTTTAAATGTATTCCATTTTCACAGTGAATGATATTGTAAAACATATATAATATAATTGAGTCCATTATTTAAGAAACAGATGCTTATGAGAACTTAAAACCATCTTGATCTGTCTAGAATCAAATAGCTGAGGAATAAAAATACTATGCATTAACAAATGCAAAACTAGAGTAACCTAGGATGAAGAAATCACACATTAAGCTATGATACTCTCCCAGGTCAGGGGAGTAGATAAAATATAATTAAATTTTGGAAGTCTGTTTTTACTTCAGTGTGGACTAGAAATTATATTTTTGGCTATATTTTCTTTTCAATCCTTTAAGTTAAACATATCATGCCACAGTCAGATCCATTTGAGTACTAGGTCTATGTTTTTGAGAGGTATGATTCTCAACATAGATTTAGAATTTTGGTCCTTAAGAAAAACATCCTATTTACTAAGGAACTAAAAAAGAAACAAAAAAAAAAAAGCCTTTTATTTAGTGTCAAACTTTCGCTGTTTGCCCTATAAGTTCTTCAGCTTCAGTGAGATCTGATCCATCACGTTTAAAACATGCAATGTTTTCACAATTTGCAATACAACATATGCTCTCAGAATTACTGTTTGGAAAGGCAAATTGTAGGTACTGGACAAGCAAATCTTTCAGGTACATGTACTGTGAGACTCTGGAAGAATTACAAAATAAAAGCCATTAAGAACTGAGGGCACAATTCACAGTAGAAAACCATCCTCTAACTCTAAAATCTCTAGAAGAAAATATTTCCAGAGTTAGCCTTTCATTTATAGAAAGAACTATGTAAACAATAAATCCAAATCATAATTTATTAGCGTTGGTCAATAAACAAGAAAACAGGCTCAACTTTGGAAAAATGGTTTAATTTATTACTAGTCAAGTAATTCAAGATTTTCTTTTCAAAGAATGTCCAGCCATCCTGGACTCCTTTGCTTTTCAGGACTGCCTCCCAAGGGACTCTTATCAATCAATCCCTTAAACAGTATAAAGCCTTCTTTCCAGAAGTCCAAGGCAGCAGTTCTGCTGACCTGCTACCTACTTTTCAGAGAATCAAAACCTGTCATTTCATAATGATTATGTCCAAGACATTACTCACAAGTGCTCTTCTGTTTGTGAACAACAGTTCCACTGGGGTGCTTCCCCCAGTCCCCAGCATATCCAGGCCTCTCCTACCCTCCATTGTCTTGTGGTACTATGGTTTTCTAGATGTCTCCGTCAGGATCACCAGAATAATAGTGTGATGAAAAAGACATGTAAATATGGAACCTTTTTTTCTAAAAATAGGTAAAAAAAAAAAAAAAGAGAAAAAGCAGGTATTATGAAAAGCAATACATTAATGAAAAAAATTGCAAACTGTCTTCCAGAATTTTCTGATTCCTGAGAAAAACCTGTAAATTGTCCTACATACTGTAGACTTAATGAAATGCTATTAGATCAAATTTCTGGTAGATAATAGCAGACTCTTGAAAAACAAACATATAAAGTTCATTTCTTGTGGTCAGTTCATACAAGACTAAATGCATTCCATCTGTTTTCCAACCTGTCTTCACTGTGTGTGGCCCACTGTTTGGAAGACTGATAGTTGTGCTACTTTCTCTGAGAACTGAAAGAGAAAGGATGTGTTTCATCTGATTGAGTACAGACACAATTTAGGAAGTCTCAGGTAAGAATAAAAACTTATTATCCCAATTCCAACCTTGTGCAGTCTTAAATTTTACACATTTACACCCAAGCCCTGCCCAGAGGAACACTTTCATTAAACAATTCTTAAAAATTTCTCTATAAGTAAAGCCACATGAAAGATAAGCATCAGGGTTTTTTTATTTTTTTTTTTTTCAGGGAATAAAACAAAATAGAAAGAAAGAAATATCAAGTTAATACATAATATTTTCCTACATTTGTCTTTGGTTTTCTAAAAAATAATATGTTTATCTCAAAGTGAGTAATATTTAGAAGACTTGTTATTATTGCAAGTGATAATTTTGATGATCAATACTATGATAAGTCAATGACATAAATCATAAATATTTTTATTTATATTCACTTTGGGGTCATTAATTTTGTGAACACTTCTAAGACAAATAAAATCATATGATTTGTTGGACAGTTCAATTATACAAAGGTTTCAGTCAGGTTTTATAATCCTGGCTGAAGCTTCACGGTTACAAGAAAAAGGTGCTAGCATCTACTATTAGGTGTCAAAGGTGTATATACAACTGTGACTTGCAAAAGTAAGAAATTTACCCAAGTTTGGGTATACTGCTACCAAAACAATAAAAGACTTCAGAATGAACTTCCCCTAAAATTCTGTGTCTCTTTGTGTCATTGAAACTTTAAGATTCCCTTCAAAAAAAGATGAAGAATCAAAGGAATCTGCTTTTCTTCAGAAATTGGATAAACCTGGTCCTGGTCTCAGTGAAAACTGAACTTGAATAAATTATTTTATGAAATAAACTTGTAAAAGACAAAATTACAAGAGGCATAATGAACCTAAGATCTAGTGATCCTGTGAAACACGAAGGTGGTATCAGGAGTTTTATTATAAAGCCTAAAAATTATAAGGAAAATTTCCTATTCTTTGCCAATTTCTGTGTATGATGAAGACATAATATTTTCTTTTTCTAAAAAAAATATTATTATTATAATTTTGCATTTCACAGTACTATAATACCTGCATCTGCCATACAACTGTAGTTTCACTTACGTATCAGATTCTAGACATTTAAGATCGTTTAAGAGTATTGGGCACTACTGCCCATATTGAATAATTATATTAAAAATAGTTTATCATGAATATTGCCCTCTGAGACAGGAAAGAAAGAATAGATTAAGGTTTTTGTCAATTAAACAATATTGCTACTTCAGTTTCCCCAAAAATGTTGTTTCTAGTTACTTTTTTTTCTCCCTGTAAAGTTAAATATCCAGTCCAGTAAAGTCACATCACTGTAAACTGTTGAGGTGAAATAAATATATAATGACTTCAAGACAACAACAACCAAAAGTCTAATTTCAACATAAATCATAGTGTAATCTCTGTGTGAGTGTAAATCAACTCTGTGATGCCAAATCCCTGTGTCTGCTGAAAACATGTCAACTTGCAGCAACTCTATGGGAGAGTATGAATAGAGATTAAAGGTAATTAAGGTTATATCCAAGTTATCAACATAAACAGCCATAATAAAAAGTTATTAGAATATTAAATAATAAATCAAGCTTTTATTTCATAAGATTTGTCAGAAACACACAATTTGTGATGTTTGCTGGAGAGTTGAATCTTCTTCCATACATTAAAATGAGATATATCAAGAAGTCTATGAGCCATGAATTTTCTCTATGAGAACAAAATGATATCAGCCAGCTCATTATTCTGATCTTCTTCCGACAAATAAATCAGCTCTGTGGCTGAGGAAAAGGCAGAAATTAAAGTGGCAGAAATAGGAAAGGCCATAAGAAAATAAAGCAAAAGGATTTGAAGATGTCCTTGAAGTCTCTTGGCTAGTAACTATATCAAGAGAGGCATACTTGCACATAAACGTTTTTATTATTTGTTTAAATATGTGAATAGATTGATCATTTATCATTGTCCCTTTCCTTTTGCTTCAATGAGGACATAAAGGAAATAAGCTGAAACTGTATGGGATACCTTACCTGTATGTGGCATGTGCGTATACATATTAAGCACTTTCAGAGATGCAAGACACCATTAGACAAAATAAGATGGAGGGGATAATGAGAAAAACATGGGAAAGTCCTTAAGAAATAACCTTGTACTCTGAGTCTAATTTGCACAGGCTGACCTTGTCTCCCAGATAGTTGATGGATAATTGGAATGCAGTGTAGCTATGCCTAACATGATCATTCAGAGTGCTAATTAGAAAGCTGTACAACTCTCTATGCCTGTAAACTGGCCACTTCATACTTTGTATTTTATAGATTAAATGCTTCTAAAAACCTTCTTGTTAGTCAGCAAGTAATGGAAAGTTGTATTTCTTTGAAACTAGGGCAGGAAAACCAGTATCTCTTCCATGTTTATTTAAACTTTCAGTGCCCTATATTCCTAAGATTAGTTTTACTACATAAAGATGGTTTTCCCTTGCCTACCTTCCCTTGCCTTGCTGTCCCATCTCTTACTCTTATCTTTTTCCTTCCCTTTCTGTCTTTGCTACATCAATTGCATTCCATTCAAATCTGTCACCAGAGCAGAAAACACATAGCCTATTCCCTTCTTTATCAGTCCAAAAGTTGAACTGAAATTTTTACATTTAATGTAAAATATGAGCTGAATAATTTTTCAAGTAGGGTTTAATTGTGAAGAGCAATGAAGAGAGGAAAAGATTTTTCACAGCCACCTGACAAAATAATGTAAATGGTAGTATGCAAACATTATAAATGTATTAATTCTCCTTCTCCTCAGTTATTCAAATACCAGGTTGCCATATGAAATATTGACAATGATTGAGCCCTTAAAATGCATCAAATTTAAATATTTCAAACTTAAAACAACAGCCTATTTCAGAGATAAACGCAAGTTGAGGTACAGCATATCAAAATTAACCTGGCAAAATAGAGTAATCTGGATAGCAACTGGAAATACCTTTTATTTCTTTTTTTTTTTTTTTAAGTAGAGAAGTGGCCAGGTTTGCCTTATGTAGTATATATACAGTATAGTTTATTCTATTTCCTGCAAGTTATTTAATCATACTTAATCACGCACCAGACTCCTTTTCTCTAGAGGAATGAAATACCTTGCAGTCTTTGACGGCTCTTCCACAGTTATCACATGGTGAGCAGTAACTTAAGTTCCTATTATTAATTATTCCCTCAAAACACTGGCATAGCTTTTCTTGCTTTATATAAAGTGTGTTTACAGACAGAAGAATTACCTTACTCCCTGCTCTAAACTTATCAGGTTTTAACAGGTAATAAATTATTTCAAACCATTTTTTCAGGAAATTAATAAATGAGGTAATCTGCCAGAAAGAGAATTTATTACTTGTGGTTGCCAAAGAATAGCAAGCATACTAAACCGTGTATGCCTCTAGAATTTAAATACATGAATATGCATAATTTATATGTCTAAACTAGGAATTTTTAATTGTTACTGGCACATCTCAGAGACATTGCATATTGACTCATAAAAAGAAGGATTGAATATTTTTTTCAAAATTTTCTATTTTATTTAAAGAAAAACTTCTATTTTAAAGCATTAGGTTTTAGTTGTGCATTTTTTTATTTTAAGGAAATGTGTGGGACTTATAAATGTTTCTGTGAATGACATTCCTGCGCAGCCTGCCTCCACTGAAAGCTCAGGTAAATAAACAACCTTTATGGGGTCTATCCAGGTCAAGAGAGCTAATCTTTATTGAATTAATTCCAGAATGGAAAAGTAATAAAAAGTGACCTCTGCTAAGAACTACCACTGAAAGCTAAGACTCAACAATTCAGTTACTAAATGGACTATTTATATGACTTTATTTTGCTAATAAATGACATAGTTATTTTACTAGATATGCTAAAGGGATATTTCAGTTATTACCTGATCATCTGAAAGTCCTATTTTGCCATGTTTTAATTTTAATGACATATTAATGGAAAATGTTATAGCAATTCTCTCCCCTACCCCCTCCCCCCAGTATTATCAAACTGAATGCTTTCTGCTTCTTTAGTAAGAACTATAAAAGTCAAGAGCTCACATCTTTATTTGAGGTAATTTCTTTTTTTTTTTTTTTTTAAAAAAAGCAAACTTGTAAGCTTGATTTTTTTCTTATTTTGGTTGGGTTATTAATTTCTGAAGGTGCATGAAATGTATATATTCTTTACTGTCTCTGATTATCTTTCTTTTATTAAAAAGGCATATATTACACTGAGCTAAAATAAGCCTTGCCAAGAAGATGCAGCCAGCTTCTTTCCAGGGGTATCCAGTGACAGGACCAGAGGAAGCGTGTGTAAACTGAACCATCAGAAAACATGTTTTTTATTGTGAAGGTGGCTGAGCATGGGAACAGGTTGCCCAGAGATGCTGTGGAATCTCCCTCCTTGGAGATATTCAAGGGCCTTCTGAACGTGATGCTGAACAAGCGGCCTGAAGTAACGCTGCTTGAGCAGCAGTGCCAGAACAGATGACCTCCAGGGGTCCCTTCCAAACTCAATCATCCTGTGATTCTGTGAACTCATATACAGTGAAAGTAGGTTGAGTCTTCATGTACTCCCTTAATAGTAATAAAACCTAATATTTTGATTCCTAGAGCTTGGGAAGATTTTGTATATACAGAAGGGGAAGTGAAAAAGGGGAAACAGGAAAAGGGAAAGGGGAAAGTGATAAACAAGGAAAGGAATGAAATGGGAAATGGGGAAAGGGAAAGCAAGGGCAAAGCAAGAGAAACCATCCTTATGTATCAAAAGTGACTCTTACGAAGAGATCTTCCCCTTATGATTGTGGCAATGAAAGTTTAAATAAAAATGGAAAAATTAGCATTTTCTTGTCCCAACTTCAAAGAAATATACTTCTGATTAGTTTTTGAATGACAAGAATTTTTTACAAGTATTTTGTCTATATATATTTATACATATGTATATGTACATACATCCATACATAGTATAAATATTTATATGTTTATGTACACATACGTCCACATATACAGATATACTTAAACACTGTTTTCTAAAGACATTTGTAAAGAAAAGGTTTTTTAGAAATTGCAGTGTTCTATGAATGATAAGCTAAAATGTTAAGACTCTTAGTACTCGAATCGGAAAGAATGATTTCCATCTTATGTTAGTTAGACTGTTTTGAGATCACTTTGGCCAACCTCCATAACTTTACTTTAGAGAACTTAAGTGCTCTGAAATTTCTTCGGCAGAATATTGTGTGAATGTTCAGCAGTGTCCTAACAGCATGTAAATAAGATTTTATTCAGATATAAGAAGGCATCACAAATCTCTTAAGTCTTTTGAAGAACTAATTTGTTAGATGTGTACAAGTAAAGCTTTATTAATCTTTAAATCATTGAGGGTTTTAGTTAAATTAAACAATGGCATGAGTTTGCAGTGCCTATTTGCATGAAATCCTGTTTTCAAAGAACAATCTTAGACAATGAAACAAATGAATGAAAAAGAAATGAACTTAACACTTCCCAGTGAATAGTTCCATGTTTTGGAGAGTTGCATCCACCTTGAGCTACAGGACATCTTGAAAGACTAAACCATGTTCTGCAACATAGCCAAGGGAAAGACCTATTTCTTGTAAAATTAGAATTTACTGAAGCAAACAGGGCAGATAAACTGAGATTGAGCCTGATCTGCAGTTCAGGTGAAGGGAAGACCTCAAGGTCTAGGAGCTCCCCTCCTAGAGCACCTGTTTTCCAGAAGGTTCTTACCCTCTCCATGACCCATTTTTATTCTTCGTTTTACTGCATAGTAGCCCCTCTTTTACAAGAAGGAAGCAAAAACATTTCTGTCTGCTGAGTATCCACAAACCTAGGCTTCGAGGAACTTTCTGAATGGCTATCCTGGATGCAAGCATTTGAAGTTGGATATTGCAGATGCCTTAAAAGATAATAGTAACAAAACAAAACATCCTTGCTATCTCTATACTATATACAATACAAAATATATATTTATTCAAACAAGTAATTTAAATTAATGAGAACAGCTTCACAAATTTTTCAGGATAACTGTAAAATTGCCCATAATTCTCTGAGTGTGAAGTACACACTTGCACAAACTAAGTGGCAAAGACAAGCACCAATTGCTCCATTACTTTAAAACATTTATGCGCCTCAGAAACTATACTCAGAATCATAAAATTCCAGGTTGGAAGGAACCTTGATCATCTGGTTTAGCCTTTCAAGACTGTTGGTCCAACCAGACAGGACTTTTGGATGGCTATCTTTAAAGAATTGACTCGTACTTTCTAGATATTATTTTCCTCTTGGCTTAGAAGTTTAAAAATATCAGAAACAAAATGCACATAGAAAGAGTTCCCCAAATATAATGATGTGAAAAGTCTTTGGCTCCTTTTATATTCAAAAACAAAAAGAGTATGTGTTATCATAGACCTATATCCTGCATTTAATGGCAGCTCTGCAAATTGTTGTACATTTATTTATCATCTTCATTGGTAGGCATTAATATCTTTCTTTTAACTTCCTCACCATTTCATAAGACTTCTCAAATATGACGGATAATGGCTTGGCAACTTCATCTGCCAGTTCCCTCAGGGCCTTTGGATGCATACCAACAGGTGCCACAGACTTGTGCACCTTCAGGTCCCTTAGGTGCCTTCAAACCCGATTGTCTCCTAGAGCGAGACGTTCTTCATTCTCCCAGTCCCTGCCTTTGTTTTCTATGACTTGGATGCTGCAGCTGGAGCTGTCAATGGTGGTGACTAAGGCATAATGGTCACTGAGTACCTCAGCCTTCTCCATGTCCAAGGTAACCTTATCTCCCATTTCCTTTCAGAGGGAGTCCACATTTTCCCATCTTCCTTTTCTCCCAGACATACCTATAGAAACTTTTCTTGTTGCCTTTGATATCCCTGGCCAGATTTAATTCTGTCAAGTCTTTAGCTTTTCCTAACCTGGTCTCTGGCTGCTCGAGCAATTTTTTCTGTGTCCTTCCCAGGCTGGTACTGCTGATGTACACCCTCTGTAGGCTTACTTTTTGTATTACATTTTGTCCAGGAGCAACTTGTTCATTGACATAGGCCTCCTAGTGTTTTTACCTGACTTCCTCTTTGTCAGGATGCATCACTCCTGAACTTGGCGGAGGTGATCTTTAAATATTAACCGTCTGTCTTTAGCCACTTTTCCTTTCAAGGCTTTATCCTATGGTAGTCTACCAGCAGATCTCTGAAGAGGACAAAGTCCACTCTTCTGAAGTCCAGGGTAGCGAGCTTGCTGTACACCTTCTTAACAGCCTTAAGGATCTCAAACTCCACCATTTCAGTCACTACAACCAAAGCTTCCCCCAAGATTCATATTCCTCACCAGCTTCACACTGTTTGTGAGAACAAGGTCCAACATAGATCCTCTCCTTGTTGATTCCTTCATCCCTCAGAGTAGGAAGTTGTCACCAATGCATTCCAGGACCCTCCTGGATTGCTTGTGTCCTCCTTGTCTTTCTTCTTGTTTAGGTGATCTTCAGCAGACCCCCACTGTAATGTCACCTGTCCCTGCTCTCCCTTTAATCCTGACCAAGAAACAGTCAGCTCCTCATCCATCCCCAGGCAGACCTCTATGTGCTCCAGCTGGTGATTGACATACAGAGCAATACCCCTTCCTTGTCTTCCCAGTCTTTCCTGAAAAGCCTGTATCCTTTCATCTGTAGCTCTTCAGACATGCACACATCTCTAATCCCTCTTTATTGTTCCCCATGCTATGTGCATCTACATAGAGTCATTTCAGCTGGACTCCCAGTGAAGCTGGTTTATTGGCTGGATTGTCTAGAAGTCCTTCGTGTTGCTCTCTGGATGCTTTCCTGCTGACCTGCAATCCCACTCCAGGCTCAGGGCATCTTCTGAAAGCACTAGCATTAAACTGGAAGGAGTGAGATAGATTGTGTTGTCCTCCCCTGGCAACAGCAGTTTAAAGGCTTCTTCACCAGCTTGGCAAGTCTGTGATTGAAGATGCTCTTTCTCTGATAGGTGGACTATGTCATTGCCCAGCAGATGACATTTCTCAAAGTGAGTCCGATAGTCTAAATAGCTGAACCCCAGGCTGTAGCATCAGCCCTGTAACCATTCATTAATTCACTTGCTGGAGAGGCATCATAGCCAGGTTGGACAGCAGGAGCCACTGCGTGTCTCAGCATGTGGGACAGGTGCATGTGGGCTTTTCATGGCAGTTGTTCCAGCATGGGGATATACTCCAAGCACTAGCATGAGGAAGTGGCACCATGCCATGTGAGACTATCCTTATATTTGTGGAGGCTCTCTAAAATGGCTTTATGCTTCCACAGTTTCATCCCATATGCCATATTCAGAGTCCTGGCACTTCTTGGCTGTTGGTGGATCTATGCCCGTAGGAAAAAGCATGCAACCTATCTTGAAAACCAGGCAATAGCCACTGAAGAAGAGCAGCAAAAAGAACTGCTAGAGGATGGATGATTTGTCACCCAAGCAGAAGCATGTGTCCTGCAAAGACTACCTCCCTTGTTGGAAGATGAATGCCCAGAGAATGAAACCTTGACCATAACGCCACCAGCATGGTTCACAATGTTCTCTCTTCTGACTCAAATTCACTGAGGCTAGAGCTTCCAGATCAGTCACTAATGACAATTCAGCCCTGTACCCTTGAGGAGAGCAGTAAAAAAATAGAAGCAACAGGCTCTCAAGATGAAAGTAGTGTCCCAGATTGCTTTTCTCTCCCTCTGATCTCAAAGGGCATTATGACTGCTCCAGTGAGCCTTACACAGGATTCAGGCTCTAGTTCAAACCAAGATTATGACACTGACACAAGTGCCTTTGGGAATCATGGAGATAGTAATGCAGAGCAGTTGAATGATTCTTCATTTAAACCACCTAAGTAAAGCCAGATGCCAGAAACTGTGCTTTGGATATTGTCTCTGTGATAGTCCTTTGCTTAGGACTGGAGAAGGAAGGCAATATCCCAGAAGCATTCCTCAGTAATGCAGTTGAAGTTGTATCCAGTCACAAGGATTCAGCAGTGAGCACATTACCAGATAGCTTGGTGGCTGCCTATTTGGCAGCGGGGAAGGAAGAGATATCCAAATTAACTGCCAGTACTGTATGTGTGTTTCAAGTTAAGAACACACAACCAAAAGGAGATGAACTGGAAAGAGAGAAGGCTAGAATAATGATTTTGTAGAATGAAGATGTTCAGAAAATTGAGCAAGTAGAAATACAGATCATTTCCAAGGTAATTTTGGCAGCAGTTCTGAGGTCTGGTGCTGCAGTTGCATCTGCTTGGCTGCCAGGCTGCAGCCAGCCAAGTTGAGACACCTCTGGAGATGGCAAGTGTTGTTTCCACTGATCAGATACAAAAGGCTGCAGCTCCATCTGGGCAGTCTACACCGTCTATGCTGGTGGTGGCAGATGACTTTACCAAGATGGAGCTGCTGCAGGAAGAGGTGCAGTGCAGAGCTCAGGCTGCCAGAGGTGCAGAGCTTTTTCCTGGGGGAGGGACAGGCAGCAGACCTGCCTGCAGCCTTTGTGCCAAGGTGGAAGGGCTCCTGCAGTAGGTGGCTGAGATGTAGAAAGTGGTGAGGAGGCTGCATAACAGGAGAGAGGCTGAGGAGGAGCTGAACAGCTGGTCTAAAGTGCAGTAGGCAGAGGACTCCACAGCCAAACAGCCTGTGGCAGCAGCACACACAGAATGGAGGAGCAAATAACAAAGGAGAAAGGAAGTTTACAACAGCAAGGACCTGCAGGAAGAAGAGTCTTCCCCCAAAGCCTGAGGTGTCCTTGCAGAACCACTTCACAGCTTTGCAGACTAATGGTGAAAGGCCCATCCCAACAGGAGAGACACAGAGCAGTTTGGCAGCCTAATCTGCATCCCAACTAGCAACAAGTGCAACTAAGATAATTGCTATTGGGATGCCATTAAATGCTGATAGCTGAAGAATCTGTTTAAAAATTGCTTCATTACCTATACAATGGGTGAATATTGTGTTATCATTTTAAACACAAAACACATTTTATGGCTTTTCTGCATTCTAATGTGTGCCATGGTCTTATATAGTCAACATTAAACATGACTTTAATTAAACGTCCTAGACATTCTGTATTAAATACAGCTGGAATAATACTAATTCTAAAGGAGAATGATAAGCATAATTAGATGGCACAATGTTGGTGATTAGATTTCCTAAAATAGCCAATTCAGTTGGTTAATTCAAAGCATATTATTCTATAAAAACTTGCATGACACTGTTGGGAAGCCCCAGCTCTAAGATGCTGAGAGACAGAAGCAAGTAAATCATTATGTTATTATTCAGTTTACAACAATGCAGCTTTAATTTCTGTTAATTTTACAGCCATCCTGCTTTAAAATAAAACTCAAGAACAAAGAAGCACTAATTCTTGGGATATTATTTCTAATAATAGTAGAATTTTACAGAAGTTGAAAAAACTAGATACTCTTTTTTCTTTGTGATTTATAAAAAACCTGAAAGTTAGAAAACTAAAAAAAAAAAAAAAAAGAAAAATTGGATAAACTACAAAATGATTAAGAATGGAAGGGGCCTCAAGATTACAGTGTGCAATGCCCCTGCTCAAGCAGAGCCGCCTGGAACTTGATGTCCAGCATAGGCCCAGATGGTTTTTGAGTATCTCCAGGGATGGAGACTCCACAACCTCCCTGAGCAACCTGTTCCAGTGATCAGTCACCCCTTCACAGACAAAATGTGTTTCCTGGTGTTCAGATGGCACCTCCTGTGTTTCAGTTTGTGCCCATTGCCTCTTGTCCTATATTTGGGTACCACTGAAAAGAGCCTGGCTCAGTCTTCTTTATGCACTCCCTTCAGGTGTTTTTAATACTTTAATAAAATCACTCCCTAAGCTTTCTCTTCTTGAGGCTGAACAGTCCCAGCTCCTTCAGCTTTTCCTCATAGGAGAGATGTTTCAATTCCTTCATCTTCTTGATAAGCTTTTCTTGGACTCATGTATGTCTATGTCTTACATCCTGTGCCTCAGTGATGCCATAACAGGCCTGTCTCCAGCTCCTCACAACACTGCTTTGCCTGGCTTTGGGTCCCACCAAGCCAAGGACACCTGTGGGCCCATGTTCTGGTCTAGCCTCAGCCTGTTTCCAACCCCAGTGAGGACCCTGATGCTCAGGGTTGTGTGATGGGATGGGTCCTGGCTGCCAGCTCCTGTCATGACATTCCATGGAGACATCCCAACCCCATGGAGCAGCTGTCCTGTGAGGCTTTGTGAGGTTGAGCTTGAGAACTGAGCACATAAGAAAAGATTGTTTGGTCCCTTTGTGGGTGTGCCCTGAGATACTTTCTGTGGGATTCTTTAAGTATTAAATAAACAATAGTTTTTTTTTTTTTTTTTTTCAAAGCATGAATGGAAGGTCTGTAGTTGGCAAGCTGCAGATCTTTTTTTAGGATTAAAAAAAAAAATAATAATAAATTGAGCGAATTAAAAAAGAAGAAATTTGTTATTTCCTAGAGATTTCAGTTATTTTTGTTGTAAAATGTTATCAAATGTCTTGCTAATAATTGTTTCTAATGTAGCTACTCTGTGCTTGTCACTTTTTAAGAGTCAGATTTCCAGCAAATAGGTTTTTGTTTGCAAATAAAATTTTGCCCACAAATTGTGCAAACATCCAGCTAATTCCTTATCCATTGTGTTGCTCATCCATCAAATCGATGTCTCTCCAGTTTAAAGACATGGGTGTAATGTGAGACAGAAGTCAAGGTGTTCCATCAGTTCTGTAGTGCTATCATAGAAGGCCACCAGATTGGTCAGGCAGGATTTCCCCTTAGTGTAGCCATGCTGGCTGTCACCAGCCACCTCACTGTTTTTCATATTTCTTAGCATGCTTTCCAGAAAAATCTTCTCCGTGACCCTGTCAGACAGGTGAGACTGACTGGTCTGTAATTTCCTGGGTCTCCCATTTACCCCTTCTTGAAAATGAAGGTTATTTTCCCCTCTTTCCAGTTGCTGGAAACTTCACCTGACTGTCATGATTTTTTTAAATATGATGGGCAGTAGCTTAACAACTTCATCCACCAACCTAATTTTGTTACATTTCTGAGAAACAGAAGCACTTGTTTTGTTCTTAACAGTGTTTAGTTACATACTAAAAAAAAATCAAATTCTAATACATTATATTTTCAAATGTTTATTGTAATGGTGTCTTTGTTCGTGCTGTTGTGATGCAGGTAAATTTGGCAGTATTTCAAAATAAGTGCTTAAAAAAAAATGCTTAGATTTTGTGGAAATTGGAATGAATGTGTCTATAGCTGTAGAAGTGCATAGACACAGAAAAAAATAGACATGAGCACCAAAAATTATGAAGAAATAGAAAGTCTGCTATTCAGTAGTTACATTCAGACTGCCTTGCTCTCTATCAGAAGGTTTTTCTAAGTCTTCTGACATCCATATTTCAGTGGTGATGTGAAATGCATTACGTTTCTTAGATGGCAGGTGTTGATTTGATGATCAGAATCTGAGAACACTTGATGTGACATCTAACATATTGAGCTGCAGCCCACTAAATAGACTGGAAGAAAAGCTTTCATTTTTTTCACGCCTTTTATTTCCCCCATAAGAGGTCAGAAAGTGGTTCTTAGTCTTTACAATGTGACAATGTTTTTTTCAGAATCAATCCCAGCTACTATGTAACATCGCATCTCCTTTGAGGAATCAATAACTTGAAAGTTACTCAAAGCAAAAGTTAGGTCTATATTATAGGTCAAGCCACGCTGACAGGTTGACAAGGCAGAGAAGGTTATTTATCCTGTATGGCAGAACCAGGAACAGAGTTCTGCTCTGATCTATCCACTTGCAGGATAAGAAAGTGTCTCAAAGTGACATGCTATGTCCATTGAACTTAAACAGCACCAATCTGCTGTTCATTTAAACCTTGCCTTTGGCAATTTTCTGTAAATGTGTGTTGAGCACTTGAGCTAGTTCTTATACTTCTTCCTGTAAGTTTCTTTTTGGAATTTCGTCCTTGAAGTTCCTTTTTAAAAAGTTTATACGTTCCAGCACTTAAAATGAGTATCCAGATTTCACTTAAAAACACTGTCCAATGGAAAACCTTTGTTCAAAAAGCAACTGATCATTTTGACACAGCAACTGATGCACAAGTTCATGTTGCAATATGATATAATTTTGGAACAGTACATATGCATTCCAATAACGATTCAAAATTGCATGTGCATGAATACACCAAAATTAAAATGTGACCTTTCCAGTCTTGAACTCTGAAAAGAATGTGATTCCAAAACATCGGTTAAACTTACCTGCATTTTACAGTTAAAAGAAAAAAAAAAAAAAAGAATCTTAAGTAACATGTTGCTTTGAGTGGTTCATGGCTCTAAATTCATGTATTTCTTGCATACTTTCTAAATACATGACCATAAACAGATCTACCAGTCTCTCTTGTAAGGTTTAGTAGTGTTCATCTGTGAGATAAATAGTATCACAGCTACTTAAAAGCTTCTTTCTTCTCATTAACTCCCTGTTAGCAGAGTGACAGTACCCAAGTGTTTAGTAACACTAATGTGTATTAATGTGTATTAGTGTAGTAACACTAATGGTTTATATATTGTATTACCAAATGTATGGCTCACTGACTATCAGTTAATAACCTGTCATTAATATATCCATAAATAAATTTGATAAGAATTTTGGCTTAAAGCATTTGAACTGAGTAATTTTTCCTTGAAATAGAAAATTGCTGATATCAAAATAATCTGGAAAGCAATAAGCTTTGTCATGGTTTAAGCCCAGCCAGTAACTCAGAACCACACACCCACTCATTCACTCCCTTCCTCTCCCCCTTTCCTGGAGAGCTGGGGAGGAGAATCAAAAAAATGTAATTCCCATGGGTTGAGATAAGAAGAGCCCAGTCACTAAGGTGTAACACAAAACCACTACTGTTACCACCAATAATAATAATGATAAGGGAAATAACAAGGGAAGAGAATACAGCAACAGATACCCAGCCCAACCTGAACAGGGGTATCTCCCTTCCAGCTAACTGCCCTTAGTTTATACACAGGGCATGATGTGCTGTGGTATGGAATACCTCTTTGGCTAGTTTGGGCCAGATGTTCTGTCTCTGCTTTCCCCCAGCTTCTCCTCCTCCCTGGTACACCATGAGGCTCAGAAAGTCCTTGGTCAGAGTAAACATTACTGAGCAGCAACTAAAAACATTGATGTTACCAGAGCTGTTCTCAGGATGAAAGCCAAAACCACAGCGCTGCACCAGCGACTAAGGAGAAAAATGGCTGCTACTGCTGAACCCCTGACATACTTTAATATAGGTTGAGAATTGAGATGCAAGAGTAGTCCAAATTAAGTCAAAGTGAAGTATGCAAATTAATACTTGTCATGGGTTCAGCAGCAGCAGTCATTTTTCTTTAAGCAGTAGCTGGTGTAGCGCTGTGTTATGGATTTTTCAGCTTGGGAGCAGTGCTGATGACACCAGTGTTTGTAGTTGTGGCTTGGAGTGTTTGGGCTGGCCAGGGACTTTTGGAGTTTCGTGCTCTGCCAGGGAGGAGGGGACCCGGGAAGAAGCCGGGCGGAAGGAGAGTCAGGGCACCTGACCCAAACT
>JASSUY010018513.1:0-25753 GCA_032466535.1 Forpus xanthops | reverse complement strand
GGGTTGCCCAGGGAAGTTGTGAATGCTCCATCGCTGGCGGTGTTCAAGGCTGGCTTGGACATAGCCTTGGGTGACATGGTTTAGTGGGAGGTTTCCCTGCCCAGAGCAGGGGGGTTGGAACTATATGATCTTGAGGTCCTTTCCAACCCTAAGTATTCTATGATTCTATGATTCTATGACATAAAGTAGTTTATCATTGAAATGTCTGTGTATTAGTTTTAATTGTATGTAATTCATTATTTAGAATACTTGCATCATAAATCTTTTGGTGTTAAGAAAAACCTATTGGCTGATGTAAAATTTTAACTTCTGTCCCTTGAATTTCATGAATTTCACTGTTACATACCTTTATTTAATAACATGCATGAATTTAAGAAGAAATAGTTGTTAAAAGGTTTTCTGTGATGTGACAGGTGAAAGAATGTGCTTAACAGCATCCTTTACATAAAAGGGATATGTAAGTCCTAAATGCTACTTATAGTTTGGAAACAGCTAGAATAGTTGGAACTATTTAAAACACTGAATAAATTAGTAAATAAAAGCTAACAGAGCGAGAAGCAGCGAGGAGCAGCTAGGGTAGTTAGAGAGTGGGAGTTTTGTGGGAGCATCTAGTGAAATAGATCAGTAATAAAAAAAATAATATATGTTAAATCTGGCAAAAAACATAATCAGATGTGACTTCATGCGTGCCTTCCTAAATGGTAAGTCTTACAGAGTATGTGCAGAAGAGACTACAAAAAAAGTCAGGAAAGCCATCTGCATCAGCAGTATTGTTATCAGTGTCAAAGTCAAAAAAACCCTGAGATTTAAGAATTGAATCTTAGCCTTCTAATCCCCTTTCTTGTTATGTTGTCTTCCTTTACTAAAGTTTGTCTGTGAGTAGGAAGAATGAGTACAAGAAAGTTCATATTAATTTTGCCATGATGCAAAGGATCTAATCTGTGGTTTACTATTTACAAATTTACTCCTTAAATTTGACCCTGACATTATACCTGTTAAATATATCTAACTAGAAGTTTATATATACATTTATATATATATATGATGGTATAGGTTTCTTCTATATTTTCTTGTTGGAAAGTATGGTAGTTGGTCATAAATTGCAGCAAAAGGAAAAACTTTTTTTTTTTTGTGATATTGAACACACCAAAGCTACTCTTGAGTCTTCAAATTATCCATTCCATTCTGAATGCAAATGCATGCATGTAGCTCTTTTCAATTTCACTGGAGCCTGACTCATTTCAGAAATAAGTGCTATCCTATTTACCAAGTTTAGAGGCATTGGTGTAATGAGTTGAATACTAAACATGCATTAAATCCTGGGAATTTCTGCATGCCTAGTGCCTGAAAAATACTTTTGTGTATCTGAAGATAGAAAGTAATTTTTTAAAAGAAGAAAATGATATCCTGACCAAAAATCTTATTCTGCTAAAAAGATCTGTAGAATGTCTCAAATAATATCATAAATCATATATTAATCTTGATAATTATATCCAGGAAACACTCTCTACATCATTTAATGTGCAGTGTCAATTGCTTCCATTTCCCTACTTTCCTGCACTGTCTCTAGCTCGCTCTCTCTGACAGTCAAGACTTTTGACACAAATCCTTTTCATATTCCTCTTCATAATGCCCCACTTTCAGTAGCAGCTACCTGCCAGTGCTGCTCAGATTCAGTCTGTTCATCACTTTGGCTCACCATGAGTTGCAGATTAGATACAGTGTGGCTGCTCATTGTTCTAGCCAGATGTAAGTGCTTACCATTCAGTTGTTTGTAGCAAAAGTCTGATTTTAGTGAATATTTGCACCTTTTTTGTGTTCCTTTCATGTTATTGTTTTGTTGTTTTGTTGGTGGTGTTTTTTTTCCTCTGTTTTTACTCAAAGACTGCTGGGGCTTTTAGACTTTCTGTGAACTCGCATAAATTCAGTTTCTTGACTCTGAGTTAGTATTTGAATTGCTATGATTTCCATCCATCCTGAACTGTTTCACGTCACTCTTAAACTATCTACCCTAAAACTATGCAGCCCTGTTGTGTCATTATTCCTGATGATGCAAAGTGCAACTATTTATTTTTATGTAAAGATTGGTTTTTGAGTGGAAGTATTCTCATTTATTTCAAACGATAACATACAAAATTTTATTCATTAATTAGCTCATATTTTAATTATGTTTCATGTGCTTCTTTGAATCATCTTTGTGTACGTACCCGTGCATACCCATGATCACATACACAATTTTCCTTCTGTAGTTCATCACATAAAGCTGCATTCTGATTGATAACTTTTAAACTGCATTCAGAAATTTTGTCTATATGGCCCCTAACCACCTCTTGCAGGGCTCTGTAGTCCTGTAGTCCTGCAATCCTGCAATTTGAGCTCTTCAATGCCATGATTTTGACTAGCAGATTAGTAGTGTTTGTCCATTACCATGCTAGCCCTGGAATCATTTTAGTGGCATAAGTATCTCAGGAGCTGTAGGGTTTCTCGCTCTCTGAGCCTTAAACCTAATCCTATGCTTAACCTTAACTCTAATATGGATGGCATCTTGGAGCCGAGGCTGGCGTCCTCCATCACAGTGGGTATGCCAGATGAGAATGGTGTTGAAGGAGCAATGTTGGGGAAGTGTGATCACCTTCAGTGCCTTTGGCAACCCAAGTTTCTCTGGAGCTGAAGGCTTTGTGTCTCTCTGAACCATAACTCAGATTGTAATCCTAACCTTTATTTGTGATGCATCTTGGTGGTGAAGCTGTAGTCCTCAGCCAAATGTGTGTCCCAGATGAGAAAGGTATCGAAAGAGCAATGTTGGTGCACTGCCCTGCTCCCCTTGGCATGTCCTTTTCATCCCAAGTATCCCTGGAACTATGAGATTTGCAGCTCCCTGATACCAAACCCTAATCCTAACCCTAATTTGTGAAGCGTATTGGAGCTGGGACTGATGACCTCCAGCCGAATGTGTGTCCAAGATGAGAAAGATGTTGAAGATGCAAAGTTTGTGAAATGCCGCACTCTCTTTGACATGCCTTATTCAGGCCTAGTATCCTGAAGCTGTGCGCTTTTTGTCTCTCTGAACTATAAACCTAAACCAAAACCTAGTTTCCATGGCATACTGCAGCTAAGGCAGACATTCTCTAGCTGAATGTGTGCCCCAGATGAGAAATGGTTGAAGGAGCAATGTTGGTGTAGTGCTGTGCTCCTGTTGGACTCCCTTTTCATCCCTAGTAACTCTGGAGCTGTAGGCTTTATGGCTCTTGGAACAGTAACTTTAGCCCTAATTTGTATGTCATCTTCCTGCTGAAGCTGATGTCCCCCAGAAGAATGGATGCCCCAGATGAAAAAGTTGTTGAAGGAGCAATGTTGTTGCACTGCTGTACTCCCCCTGCATACCATTTTCATCCCTAGTATCCTTGAAAATTTAGGCTTTTTACCTCTCTGAACCCTAACCCAAACCCTAATGCTAATATGCAAGGAATTTTGGAGCAGAGCCTGTCATCCTCCAGCTGAATGAGTGTCCCAGATGAAAACAGTGTTGAAGGAGCAATGTTGGTGCAATGCTGTACTCACCCTTCAATTCATTTGACAGACGAAGTGTCCCTGGAGTTAAAAATCTTCCATCATCCATTGCCTGAGGGATGAGTGGGAAAGAGCTGAGGTAGACTCTTCAGACCATTATCTAAAAGGACTGGTATGAGGAATGCTGTCCATTATCCCAAAAATTGCTGCAGACGTGTGTGTGCCGACATGTGCAGTTGAAGAGCTGGCTGCAAGACCAGGGGAGCTGGTCCAGCAGGAACATGTAATACATGACGTGAAAAACAGAGGTGCTCCCCCCAAGAGACACATCACCAAGGGAGTCATTGCCATTAGGATGACTCCAGAAGGCCTCCTCTGTAAGCACAATCTCCACAGGTGACAACTATGAACTCTGAGAGACACCCTCCATGAGACATTGTCATGAGGGCAACTCCATGAGACACACTCCATGGGGTACGCTCAAGGGGGTGACTTCAGAAGGACACCTCCACCAGGACAATTATCTTAAATGGCTACTGTGGAAACCCGGAGAACACTTTCTTCCAGTACTGACTACAAGACCTGACAAGACTCCCACCACCGAAAACGAAGGATCCCCAGAACACCACTGTGTCCACGGTGGTGTCTCTCTCTTTCTCTCTCTCTGCACCCCTTGGCATGCCTTTTTCATCCCAAGTATCCTTGGAGATGTAGGCTTTTTGTCTCTCTGAATCATAACCCTGTCTCTAATGCTAATCTGCATGGCATCCTGGAGCTGCAGTTGACATCTTTCAGCTGAATGGGTATCCCAGGTAAGAAAGTTGTTGCACGAGAAATGTTGGTGCAGTGCCATCCTCACCTTGGCATGCCCTTTTCATTCCTAGCATCCCTGGAGCTATAGGCTTTGTGGCTCTTGGAATCAGAACGCTAATCCTAATTTTTATGTGATGCTGGTGTGCACCTGCCAAATAGGTGTCCCAGATGAGAGCAGTGTTGAAGGAGCAACACTGGTGCATTGCTGTGCTCCTCTTGGAATGCATTTGGCAGAAACAGTGTCTCTGAAACTGTAGCCTTTTTGTCTTTCTGAACCTACACCTAATTTGCAAGTCATCCTGAAGCTGAGGCTGATGTCCTCCATCCGAATGGATGTCTGAGATGAGAAAGGTGTTGAAGGAGCAATGATGGCACAATACCATGCTCCCCTTGAAATGCGTTTGGCAGCCCTATTCTTCCTTTAGCGGTAGGCTTTGTGTCTCTCTGAACCATAACACTAATTGTAACTCTAAACCTAATTTGGCAGGAATCTTGGAGGTGAGGATTACATCCTCCAAATAAATGTGTTTCCCAAATGAGAAAGCTGATGAAGGAGAAATGCTGGTACAGTGCTGTCCTCCTCTTGGCATGCCCTTTTCATCCCTAGTATCCCTGAAGCTTTCAGCTCTGTGACTCTCTGAACCCTAACCCTAATCCTAAACTTAATTGGCATGGCATGACATCCTGGAACTGAGGCTGACATCCATCTGAGTGTTTGCTGCACATGAGAAAGATGTTGAAGAAACAATATTGATGCACTCTCATACTGCCCTTGGCGTGCCTTTGGAAATCAAAGCGTCCCTGGAGCTGTAGGCTTTGTGGATCTCTGAACACTAACCCTAACCCTAACCCTAATTTGTATGTCATACTGGAGCTGAGGCTAACGTCTTGCAACCTAATGGGTATGTATCCCTTCAGCTATAGGCCGTGTGGTACTCAGCCTATACCATAATCCTTAACCATAATTCTAACCCTTACTTGCATGGCATCTTGAAGCTAAAGCTGACGTCCTCCAACCTAATGGGTTTTCCAGATAAGAAAAGTGTTGAAGGAGCAATGTTGGTGTAGTGCCTTTCTCACCTTGGCATGCCCTTGTCAGACCCATTCTTCCTGGAGGTGTAGGCTTTGTTGCTCTCTAAATCCAAACCCTAAGCCTAACCCTAATTTCTGAGGCATCTTGAAGATGTCTCCGACATTCTTCAGATGAATGGTGTCCGAGATGGGAAAGGTGTTGAAAGAGCAATTCTGGTGCAAAGCCGTGCTCCCTTTGGCTGCCCCAGTGTCCCTGAAGCTGTAGGCTTTGCATCTCTCTGAAATCTAAACTTAACCCTGCATGTAACCCTAACCTTACTTTGCAGGGCATTTTGGAGCTGGGATGTAACATGCGAAGTGTTACAGTTACAGAGATCAACAAAGCTTACAGCCTAATGAGTACTGTGTCTGCCAAAGGCATGCTAGGGGATCATGATACTGTAGAAACATTGTTCCTTCAATGCATTTCTCTTCTGATAATGCCGTTCTACTGCAGAGGTCAGCCTTAGCTCCAAGTTGCCATGCAAATTAGTGTAAGGTTTAAGTATTTGGCTGGTGTTTAGAGAACCAAAATGGCTGAAGCTCTAAGGGAACAGGGGCTTAAAAAGGCATCCTAAGAGGATCGAGGCACTGCACTAACAGTGCTCCTTCAACACCTTCCTCATCTGGGACACCCATTTGGCTGGAGGATGTCAGACTCAGCCCCAAGATGCCTCCCAAATTAAATTTAGGATTATGATTAGGTTTATGGTTCATAGAACCACAAAGACTGAAGCTCCAGGGATGCTAGGGCTCAAAAATGTGAGCACAGCATTGCACAAACGCAGCTCCTTCAACATCTTTTCAATCTGGGATACCTGTTTGTCTGGAGGACATCAGCCTCAGCTCCAAGATGCCATACAACTTAGTGTTAAGTTTAGGGTTAGGATTTGGAGAGTCACAAAGCCTACTGCTCCCGGAATACCAGGAATGAAAAGGGTATATCAAGTGGAGCACAACACTGCAACAACATTGCTCCTTCACCACCTTTCTCATCTGCAGCACTCATTCAGCTGGAGGGGAGGTTAGCATCATGTTAAATATGCCATGAAAATTAGAGTTAGGGCTAGGGGCAGGGTTGGGTTCAGAGAGCAGCAAATCCCACATGTCTGGGGACATTTGGGCAGCTAAAGGCATGCAAAGTGGAGAGCAGACCTGCACTAACACTGCTCCTTCAATATATTGGTCATCTCACACACCCATTCAGCTGTCAGACATCAGCCTCATCTCCAAGACTCCTTTGAAGTTAGGGTGTGGGTTGCAATTAGGGTTATAGTTCATAGAGCCACAAAGGCTAAAGCCCCTGAAATATAGGGATAAAAAGGGCAGGCCAAGGGGAGCATGGCACTGCACCAGTATTGCTCCTGTAACACAATTCTCATCTGGGACAACCACTAACCATGAGGACATAAGTCTCAGCTCCAGAATGCCATGAAAATTATGGTTAGGGCTAGGTTTAGGGTTTAAAGAGCCACAAAGTTTGCAGCTCCAGGGACAATGCTTCTGCTAAAAGAATGTTAAGGGGAACATGGCACTGCACCTATGTTGCTCCTTCAACAACTTTTCAAATCTGGGACTCACATGTGACTGGAAGAAGAGAGTATCAGTTCTGAAAAGACAAGAAAAAGAGGAACATGAAGGTCCTCAAAGGCATCCAGCAGGGCAAGAAAGGTGGTGACAGGGCTGGAAGGCTTGTGCTTTGTGGAATGGCTGAGGACGCCGAGTTTGTCTAGTTTGGAGAAAAGAATGCTGAGACCTCATTGCTCTCTATAGCTCTTCCCAAGGAGGGGAAATGGAGAGAGAGGTGCTGATTTCTTCTTGCTGGCATCCATTGATAGGTCGTAAGGGAATGGCTCAAAGCTGTGCCTGGAGAAGTTTTGAGTGGACATTAGGAAGCATTTCTTCACCTAGATGGTTGCCAAAACCTGGAAGAGGATTCCTATACAGGTGACCACTGCCTTATACCCTATGTCAGTGTTTCAGAGGAGTTTGGACAGTACCCTTAATAATATGCTTTAACTTCTGGCCATCCCCAAAATGGTTGAGCAGTTGGGCTTGATGATCACTGTAGGGCTCTTCCAACTTCCAGTATTTTTTCCCTACTTACTCCTTTTCCAAACAGTACATGCTGAGGAAATAGTGGATGACAGTTCTTCCCAGCCCTGCACTAGGGTAAGGGATTGAATGGGCATTCATATCCCACAGCAGGTATGGGCTTTGTTACTTTGTGGGAAGGTTGCCTGTGCCTTCTGACAGGGGTGAGAGATGTCCATTGTCCATGGATGATTTGAGCATCTGAACAGATTTGCCAAAACCAGGTGTGATCTGCCTTCTGAAACACTTCTATGTGCATCCAGTTTATTTGGGTTTCTGCAGGATAGCCAAAGACCATGTCAGAGACACCAGTGAGGTTCAAATATCAAGCCTGAGCCTGAAGCAAGATGCACTCCTGAACTGAATGGTTGCAATTTTTATTTATGTGGGCAATAGCTGCTCATTTCCTTGTGATTCCCCTACTCCCAACTCCACCCCTCCCCCACATACTAGTGTTTAAAAACGCCTGAGGTGTTTCTTTTGGAGAAACAGAACAAAACACGAGCACCAGAATCACAGAAGCCCTGAGAAGTGGTCATGCTCAGTGCTCAGAGGAAGGCAAAAAAACCCCGGGGCCAGTGCCAATCTGTCCCTGGGGAAAACTCCTTCCTGACTCCAGTGCTGGCTATCGGCTACTCCCTGAGCATGTGAGCAAGACCTGCTCCTGGTCCACAGGCTGGTTATGCCTCCAGGGGGACACTGGACCTGCCTTTTCTGCATCCACTTGCAACCATCTCATTTGGCTTCCAAGAACAGCCAAATGCTGCTGGCCTCATCTACCCTGGGAGTAAGAGCCCTTCCGGTGCCAGGCACTGGAGTTCCAAAGCACTGCCAGAAGGCACTTGGCTTTATACTGCCCCAGAGCATTGTGAAGCTGTGTTGGCGGGTGGTGGCACTATGATACAGGGGTGACGAGGTCCCCACAGCCCTGCTGCTGCTGCCCTTTTGCCCAGCATGCCTTGGAGAAAGGCCTTTGGGGTGCTGGCCCTGGGGCAGCACCTGTGCCCAGGAGGCCCAGGGGGATGTCCCTGCCCATGGTGGCCACACACCAGGCACCAATGCTGTGTGTCTCTGTCAATTAATTCCTGTGTCCAGACTGTATCAATAAAGATGTTTATACCATGGACATTAATTTGACTGTGGACATCCCAGAGGTGAAAGAAACGGGGTTTGGTTCCCTCTGCATGAATTCTGCAGAAACACGGGATTTCCTCACCATTCCTTATCAATACACCAGGTGGCATTTGCTACTGCGCTGCTTATGGTCAGGTCTTCTTGGAAAGAAGAAAAATTGAAGAAATCTCTCCTGCATTGGTTACACAGGGTGTTTAGATATTTGCTTGTGTTTGTTAACGTTCCTGTGTCTAGTTTGGGGGTTTGCCTCTTGTATTACTATTTGAATGAAACCCATCACTGACTGCTGCCTAATTCCGTGTTCTTGATAGTTCAAGAAAGTGATGTGATCCCATTTTGGTTTAAACTGCATGGACTGAGCAGCTTTTCCCTGCAACACTCAGGAAAAACAATCGGCTCAGTTGTGTAGAGGAGTTTTACACCCCTCAGTTCTAAGTATCACGGGAGGGTACCATCTAGAGGACAGGGCTTTAGAGCCCAGCACATTTGTTTGCATCCTTGAAATGCAGAATGACAGCAGATGTCTCTCCCATTGGCTTATTTCTTGAGCTATCAGCAGGGCGGGTGGGATCAGAGGGAAGGGAAAGTCACTGAGCTTGTCATTGGAGATGCTGGTGTAGGCTGCAGAAGACAGCCCCAGCTGGGCTCCTGTCTGAAACAAGGAAATTTTTGTGCCTGAGCAAACCATTCTTTTAGGCTAAATACCCACAGTTTTCACATAAGATAGTAGAAAATGAGACTGCCTCTGCCCAGTTCTGATAGAGAGTCAGCACAATCACCTCTTGGAAACAAGGGAAAAACAATGTACACAAACAGAAATGCACCCTTCTCTGCCCATAACTGTATCATCTCCATATATCTCTACATCTATATTTACATCTCTCTACCTCCCTAGCTATCTCCTGTGACAGTGCAAATAAATCCTCTCATCACAGCAGTACCTTTAAGTGCAATGGAGGACACCAGTTGGAAGCACCAGAGCTCTGCTAAGGCAAAGGGAGGCAAGCTAGAGGGAACCGCAGCAGCAATGCTGTTGCAAAATCTTTCCCAAGTGAAGGCAGGAAAGAGGAGAAGCTGTGATGGAGCAGCTTGATGCCAATCCAGATGGTGGAAGGGTGGGCTCTAGAAGGAAAGGAGCAAGAAACAGTGACCTCCCTAGGTGGGAGAAGAGTAGGGCCATGGGGAAAAGGAGGCGATGGAGTGAGATCTCTTTTCAGTGTCACAGAAGCACATTGCATGTTCAGTAAAGGGAAGCACTGACGAGTTCTTCTTTGCTGGGCAAAGGACTGGTGTCCTTCGGCACAGGCTGGCATGTCCATTCATGGGCCCCACTATGAGGTCTGTAGCCATGGTCCTTTGCCTAAAAATTTCTCCTTTTTGGTTTCACAGGTATGTGTCTGTTTCTGTGAATAAATCAGATCAAGGGAAACTAACTGAAACCCCAAACTGCAACTCTGCTCACATCATGCAAAACCGATTACTTAATAATTAAGTCCTATTTCTCAGTTACGCAAAGATGTGTCCTTTATATAACTATGATTTTACCAGTAGATACTTTTCTGAAATATGAAGACTTAAGGCTTGTCTATGGGTTTCTTGGTCTCAGATCTATTGTATAAAGCGACGGGGAGCAATACGCTGAACGCAAAACCCCGAACTATTGTGTGGTCATCTGTGGGGTCTGGTAGAATCATTAGTCCTCACTTCATTCGTTATAGCATCTCCTTTAGTGTAGAAATGCAAAACTGGCATGCAACTCAATGCAATCATCAGGCACTGTCAACATAGGCTCACAAAGAAAAGTCCTGTGTAGCTAATTTGATATCCTTCTGTGATAAGGTCACGTGCCTAGTGAGTGAAAGGATGGTGATGGATCTAGTTTCTCCAGTTTTCAACACGGTTCTTGGTAGTATCCAACCCTTCTGGACACATTGTGCAGCTGTGAGATGAGCAGACGCATGGTGCACTGAGTGAAGAACTGACTGAATGGCAGGTCTCAGAGGGTTGTAGCGAATGGGGCTACATGTGGCTGGCAGCTGGTGCTCCTCAGGGATCAATTGTACTTCCAGTTCTGTTCAATCTCTTTATCAATGATCTGGATACAGGAGTTGAATGCATCTTTGGTGAGTTTGCTGATGATGCCCAGCTGAGAGATGCTGTTGACTCTCTTAAGGGGCAAGAGGTCTTGCAGAGGCATCTAGATAGACTGGAACATCGGGTGACCATCAATGGCATGAAACTGAAGAAGAGCAGATGCTGAATTCTGCACCTGGGATGGAGGAATGACAGCAACAAGCGTAAAGTGGGAGAGGGGTGGCTGGAGAGCAGCCCTGCAGAAAGGGATGCTGAGGCGCTGCTTGGCAGCAGGTTTAGAGTGAGTCAATGTACTCTGGCAGCCAAGAGAGCAAAGCGCATCCTGGGATGCACCACACACAGCATGATGTGGCAGAAGAGGTGATTGTCCTGCTGTAATTCATGCTGGTGCCGGCTTGTCTTGAGTACTGGGTGCATTCTAGGTCATTCCATTGAAAAATAACATGAAGGTCCTCAAATGCATCTAGGAGGACAAGAAAGGTGGTGACAGGGTTGGAAGGCATGTGCTGCCCCAAAGTATTGTCATGCTGTGTAGGAGGGTGATGGCACTATGACACGGGAGTGATGGGGCCCCCGTAGCCCTGCCCCCTGCAGCCCTGCTGCTGCTGCCCTTTCGCCCAGCATGCCTTGGAGAAATGGCTTTGGGGTGCTGGCCCTGCAACAGTGTCTGTGCCCAGGATGACCAGAGGGATATCCCTTCCCATAACAGCCACACACCAGACACGGCTGCTGTGTGTCCCTGTCAATTAAACCTTGTGTCACTGAGCTTGTTATTGGAGATGCTGATGTAGGCTGCAGAAGACTGCCCCTTCTGGGCTCCTGTCTGAAACAAGGAAATTTTTGTGCCTGAACATACTTTTCTTTTAGGCTAAATAGCTATGTTTTTCACATACATGAGTAGAGATTGCTACTGCCTCTGCCCAGTTCTGGAAGAAAGCAAACATAATCACCTTTTATAACAAGTATTATGGTTAGGTTTAGGAATAGCGTTAATTTTCAGATAGCAGGAAATCCTTTATCTCCAAGGACAATTGGGTTTCCAGAAGCACGCAAAGTTGAGCACAGCACTGCATTGACATTTCTTCTTCCACACCTTTCTCATCTGGGAAAACCGTGTGACTGGAGGACATTTTCCTCAATTCCAATATGCCAATAAGATTATTGTTATGTTCTGGAAGAAAAAAAAACTACATCTCCAGGAATATTTACGGTGAAAAGGGCATGCGAAAGGGAGCATAGCACTCCACCAACATTGCTCCTTCAACACCTTTCTCATCTTGGTCTCCCATTTGGCTGGTGGTCATCAGCCTCAGCTCCAGGATAATTCATGAATTGGGCATAGCATTATGATTAATGTTACAATTTCAAGTTCCACAAAGCATGCAACTCCAAGGACACTCTTACTGCCAAAAGCATGCCAAAGGAGCATGGCATTGCATAAATATTGCTCCTTCAAAACCTTTCTCATGTGGGACACCCCTGTGGCTGGAGGATGTCAGTCTCAGCTCCAAGAGGCCTCCCAAATTATGGTTAGGGTTAGGGTTATGTTTCAGGGAGCCACACAGCCCCAGTTTCCCTGAAGCTTTAGGCTTTGTGGCTCTCTGAACCATAACAATAATCATAACCCTAACCCTACTTTGTGAGTCATCTTGGAGAAGAAACTGGCAGCCTACAGCCAAATGGGTGTCCCAGATAAGAAAGGTGTTGAAGGAGGAATGTTGGAACAGTCCTGCGTTCCTTTAGGCATGCCTTTGGCAGCCAAGTGACTCTCAAACTATGGGCTTTGTGTCTCTCTCAACACTAAATCAAAACCTAACTCTAATTTAGGAAGCTTCTTGGAGCTCAGGCTGAAGTTCTCCAGGCAAATAGGTGTCCTAGATGAGAAAGGCGTTGAAGGAGCAAGGTTGGTGCAACGCTGTGCTCCCCTTGCCATGCATTTTTCAGCCCTAGTTTCCATGCAGCTATAAGCTTTGTGTCTCTCTGAACCCTAACCCTAATCCTAACCCTAATTTACATGTAAACTTGGAGCTGAGGTGGTTGTCCTCATGTTGAATGGGTGTCCTAGATGAGAAGTGTGCTAAAGGAGCAATATTTGTACAGTGCTGTGCTCCCCATTCCATGCCTTTTTCAAGCCTTGCATCCCTGGAGCTGTAGGTTCTTCAGCTCTCTGAATCCTAACCCTGTCCCTAATCTTAATCCTAACCCTAATATGTAGGGCATCTTATAAACGAGGCTGACATCTGACAGCAAAATGGGTGTCCCACATGAGAAATATGTTGGAGGATCATTAATTCTGAAACGTAACCCTAACCCTAATATGTGAGGCATCTTGGACCTTAGGCTGACATCCTCCAGCCAAATGTGAGAAAGGTGTGGAAGGAGCAATGTTAGTGCAGTGCTGTGCTCCCCTTGTAATTCCTTTGGTAGCACGAGTATCCCTGGAGTTGTAGTCTCTTTGAGTCTCTGAAACCTAATTGTAACCCTAATATTAATCTTAATTTGCATGGTATCTTGGAGCTGAGGCTGATGTTAAAACCATCGCAGCAATGCTTTGTAACATTATTATTTCTGATGAAAATTAATTTTGCTTATGTAAAGTAATAGTTAATATGGCCACATAATTACTATGTACTCATAGTTATCAGTTAAATATATTTTATTTTATAATTTATTTACCAGAGAAATTCAAGTCTGAGGCAACATCTGTTTTCCAGTCACATCCTTCTTTGACTTAATTTTGCAGCTGAAGAGGAAGGTGAACAATGAGATAGAGTAACTTGCCTAAGGGCACCGACACTGCAATCAACCTTGATTAGAACCAGGCACAAATTATTTTTGAATCTTGTGCTCTAGTCACTGAAGCTTATGTAATTTCATTTTTCAACAGCTGTTGCTGCAGTTACCAAGAGAGGACACTAGTTGATCTTAAGGTCCTTTCCAACCCTCACTATTCTATGATACTATGATTCTATGACACAATACTGGATCATATTGACCTCTTTCTATGCAGGACAGCAATGCAGGTAAAAGTTGTCATAAGACATCCCTAAAACTTCAGTGTAAAAAAGGAGCAGTTTTAATGTAAACTGAAAAGGACTTAAGCTCTGCATTTTCACTCATTTTTTTCCCCCTCTTTTTTTTTCCATGTATAAAAATACTTGGGATAACAGTAGTGCTTGTAACAATTCTGTGGTCTCAGACTAAATTCAGACAGGTGTCTGTAGCTTTTTAGTACTAACCATTCTGGCTATATGATGCACATCCTGCTATTAAGGCAACTATAACCCCTCTACTAGTGGTTGAGAAAACGTATGGCACAAAAGTAACTTTCATAAAACTAAAATACAGCTGTCCCATATACTGGCTATGGTGAAAATAAAGCAAATGGGTAGACTAGAAAAATAGAAATTAAAGTATAATTGGTTTGGGATAGCATAGCTCTCTGTGGTTGAAAAGTATATAAGTTATGCCGCATGGTGTCATGGTGATTGGAATGGCAGTGACTGGAACCACATCTTGGGGAATAGAAAGATTTTCCTGTGAACAATCTGAGCTGAAATTTGACTGACCATTTAATTACAGAAAAAGGTAAAGCCATTATCTTTCATTTGTTTAAGTACCTGCTTCAAAGCATCAACAGCTTTCTATATAGGAGGCCTGAAATTTAAATACAGCTAGCCCTTGTAAAATGTTTATATCCCAAAAGTTGAACTTGAAGTATGTGTGAAAGTCAAAGTATTTCTTTGCTGCATGGTATAGCAAAGAAAATAAGGTAATTTAAAAGCTAGTAACCATCACATACTCAATAGGAATTTTGAAACTCCTTCCATTGTCTTGATTCCATTACCCTTCTATAAATTGCTCAATGCCTTTGTCTGTATTTGATCTTTCTGAAAGCAATTTTATCTGAAAGGGCACCTAGGCTTTGTATAAGCTAGTACAGTCAAATGAGAAATATTACAACTGCCTTTGCAATAATACAGCAGGCACCATGTTTTCCAAAATCTGTTGAAAGATTCAAGCCAGCAAAAGACTCAAAATAGTGTTAGAGAGATGGGGAAGTGAGTTGTGAGGGAACATTCTGTAAAAGTATAGTGTGTTAAAGTAATGGCTGAAAGAAAACATGACATACTGTCTTCAACAAATTTTGAACCCCAGGGAATAAGGAAAATTATTTGGCATAGGACATGGAGAAAAAGCCACGCTAAAATTAATCAAATAATGAGGAAACATAAGATTGCTATGAGAAAAACTGTCATAGCAGTATGACTTTTGTTGTAATCTCAAGGTCATTGATTTGGGGTTTAGAATAAAATTGCTTAAGAACAAAAAAAAAAAACAAAAACATATTTTCAGGAATCATGCATCCATTTGCAGAAATTAATAATCTAAAATATCTTCCAGTTGTAGTATATTATACAGGTGCATACAGGTGCAACAGAACAAGTCAGGAGGAATAGAAAAGGCATATTAATGAATCCTTTCTGACAACTACAATATTCCATCATTTACATCTATTACTTTAACAAAACCATGAGAGCCAGACTGTTTCTTGCTGTTGGAAGGTGACAAAAAAAAACCCTGAAAAAGTAGATACAGCTTTTATAGACAGAGATTTTATCTCTTTCCTCCTCTGAAATCTGGTTCATTAATTGCCAGGGTTCCACTTCTGGCATGGAGGAGGATGCATTTAAAGTACCTTTCTAAAATAAGTAATCTAACTTCCCAGGATTGCAGGACTATAGGGTAGCTTTAAATTCCATCATCTTTTGAAGTCCATGGAATTATTCAGATGCTGAATTGTGGACTATGGACGAGGCTTCTTCCAAATCATATGCTTAAAGTTATGCTCCTAAATTTGTATTTAAAGATCAAGAGTAAATGGCCTTTTTTTCTTGCCAAACTTAAGAAAAAATAATCAGGTCTTTTGATCCAAAGGGCAGTGCTGTGCTTCTGATAATCTCACTTATTTACTATTATTTTAAGGAGCCTGGTCTCAGGCATATGCAACCCCTTTCACTGCTCAATAGCTGTGGTGCAATGTTGCTGTAGTCATTGGAGGTGAGACAGTTTTTTCCAGCTGGGGAGTCTGTCCCATACTGATGAAACTATTTCTTGGCATTTCTTCATTAGTATAAAGCTTAGGTTTGTTTTGTTGTTTTTTTTTTTTATTTTTTCAAAGCAAAACTGGCACTGGATGAATGTTAAATAAAGCAAGACTCAAATTTAAATTAATATATTTTTCCTTTATATTATCTGATTGTTTACAGAGTGCAGAAACCATGGGTCGGATCACCCAATCTGTTGGATATATGTACAGAAGAGAGGGTGCAGTCCAAAATCCATTATGTTTTTTAACTGCTACTGCCAAGAAGATTTCCATTTAGATCCAGGCAGTCAGGGGCTGCTCCTGACTACTGCCATTAATACCATAGCTTTGAGCACTATTTTCACTGTTGCAAATGTTTCTTAAATTAGTTTTCCTCCCTTCTGCTGTGCTTCTTTAAAAACAACACTAGTGGGTTTTACTGAGAGTTTTGAAAGCAACTGGCCTCCACGGCATTTACTGGTGGCAGGAAGCAAAAGACTTCCGTGGGCTCCTACAGAGCAGTCAAATGCCTTCAAATATTTTCCATCAGCTTAAAGCACTGTGCTTGATGGTGCAAGCACACTTTGCTTCCTTTGCCTTACAATCATCCTGGGATATCCATTCTAAAAACAGATTTGAATGAACTTGAAAATCCAAGATAAGCTTGATTGCCAATCTGTCATCAGCCCCTGAAAATAATAAAAAATATAAAATCTGAGCAGACAGCTCAGAGAAGCCAACTGCTTGGCACACTCCATGCCCCACTCTGTGTTTTCTGTCTTGTCAACTATCAATATTTATATGCAGTGGGAGAAACCTGGCCAAATTAGAGGACGTAAGAGGGCACTCCTGAAGTCAAAACTCTGACACAGCTCACTGTTGGGCCTGACTTTTGTTTCATTAAAAATTTAATTGGAAACAAACTGTGCAGTCACAAAGCTCATCAGTGCTTCCTGTTCACAACATTAAAGAATCAGATGTTCAAACATGGAAAATTAGTGAAGAGCACATTTGCACTCTGCTCCCTTATTACTGAAAATGATTATTTGATAAACAAAGAGGCAAAGCCAGGAAGAAATGCCAGCATTTGTTGACAGATACAGTGTGCCTTGGTGACTGCACCTTGCACTGCTGGATATACTGGGAATACTGCTTCAGGGAGTACACTTGAAAAACTGATAATAAAAGAGAGCAGCCAGCTGGCTGTGAGCTCTAAATTAACCTCAGAGCAGAAATGGTATGAGACTCTGACTTCATGCAATACGGGCACTGATTCTCTAAACTGATGAGTTTATGTACCTGTATAAAAGGGAAGCTTGTTTGCCAGAAGCAGAAGGAGCTCAGAGGGCAATACACCTTTGTAGACAGGATCTTTACTGTATTCAGTGTATGTTGTGGCTGTCCAGTAAAAATTAAACTGAGAAAAATAGGTTTCTTCTGTCTAGAATAATTCATAGAATCATAGAATAGTTTGGAATGGAAGGGACCTTACATATCATCTAGTTTGAAGACCCGTGACATGGGCAGGAATACCTTCCACTAAGCTAAGTTGCTCAAAGTCCTATCCAGCCTGGCCTTGAACACTGCCAGAGAAGGTGCATCCACAACTTCTCTGGGCAACTTCTTCCAGTATCTCACCACCTTCGTAATAAAGAATTTCTTTTTAAGATCTAATCCAAATCTACCCTATTTCAGTTTAAAGCCATCCCCGCTTGTCCTGTCACTAGATGCCTTTGTAAAAAGTCCCTCTCCACATTTCTTGTAGGCCCCCTTTAGGTACTGCAAGGCTGCTGTAAGGTCTCCCTTCTCTTCTCCAGGCTGAACAACCCAGCTTTCTCAGCCTCTGCTCTTAAGAGAGGTGCTCTATCCCCCTTATGATCCTCATGACCCTCCTGTAAACTCACTCCAACAAGTCTATATGCAAAGTTGAAACTCAGTCAAAATTTACACATACATAGTTAGAGAAAATAATGGAAGAATAACAGTAAAAGTTATAGTTGTCTATGGAATTACTAAATGAGAATTCATTAGATTATGGATTTATAATAAAAAAATATTAATTTAGTAATCAGATGTGATAAAATTAATTACTGACTCTGCCAGTTTTATTGCCAGTGGGATTGCCATGAAATAGTTGTACAGTCAAAAACAAGATCCTTAAAGGTACTTGAAAAGTCTTCTGTATTTAATTGGGAAGTTCTTAACTCTGTTTAATGGGGTATGCTGAATTACCGAGGGATCATCCCAAAGAGAGTAGGAGCTATTACAATTTATGTGGCTTCTATTTTTGCTTAAATAGGATTTAAATGAGCTTAGTAATACTGCCTGTAGGTTGCATGGTGACTACCTGTGCATCAGAGCATGCAGAGCCCACCAGCTGGGAAGCCTGGTAAGAGCCATCAGTGTCCCCTCCTGATTGCTTGGCAAAGGTGTCTCAACACTGACATGTTCCCAGTCTCCAGCTCTTGTCCCTTTTTCCTTACAGATTGAGCCAAGCAGGCACTGGGTTGCTCCTCAGCTTTCCTTAATCAGTCTGTAAGTCTTAGGAATATCAGTACTACCAATGCATTATTTTTGTTATATTCTTAATTCATAATAATTCTATTAAAACATTTCATTAGTCACCCCCCAGCCAGCCAGCCAGCTTTTATCTATTTTATAGCTTTTATATTTTCCTGGTTTAGGAATCAGTGCTCTTATTGTCACTTAATTATTAATGACTTCAATAACACTTGCATTGACAAGAGTACTCTATTGCCCAATTCATTGCCTGAAATATTTACTTTATCTTTTCTTTAGATATTCCAGAAGTAAACTGGTCATGCAGGATAACTTTCTATTAAAATAAAGCAGAAATGCTGGACCTGCTTTTATCCTAAGCAAACAGAAGGTGACTATACTGAAAATGTATCATGCCTAGTTTCCCGCCACAAAACAGCTTCAGCTTTAGCCTCTTGACATGCTTCTCAGCTCATCACGGTGGTATGTGTGAAAGGTATTCTAAAAGGTAGTTCAAAAATATATATACATATCATATCACAGCATACAGGTGCCTAGACTTAGCCTTTCAAACCAAGGCATTTTTTTGCTCAAGCTTAACAAAACCTACAGTCTGTCTTCCCAACATCTTGTAAAACTAAAGCCTTGTGCAATCATATTATTTCTCAAAATACTAATTGCATTTTTTCCTAGCTTGTCTGTGTATATCTGTAAAGCTACTGCTGGCAAGGCTAAATGTAAAGTGAAAAAAAAAATGACAGTACCATGTCGCCAACAAAGATGTTGAACAGTATTGGTCCCAACACTGACCCTCTCCATTTGGACATTGAGCCTTTGACTGCAACTGCATGCAGCTGTCCAGCCAGTTCTTTATCCACCACGTGGTCCATCAGGCAATAAATTAAATTAATTTTCCCCTTGAAGAGTCTGTTATACCTGCAGTGGTAACTTATAAAGAATCTACATGTCTAACATATGATCTTTTCCGTGTTATTTTCACCCCAGGTCCTTTTTAGGAGGGCAGAGAAAAAGAAATGAAATGTATATTAGTGAATAATAAGATGGCGAATATGTGATTCTGTTGGTGTGGTCAGTAGCTGCAGAACTGATCAGTTTGTACTAATGCCAGCGTACAAATGCACTGGATGTTTATATGCAGATTAACTTTGCTGATCTAACATAGAATCATAGAAGAGTTAGGGTTGGAAAGGACCTTAAGATCATCAGGTTCCAGCACCCCTGCCATGGGCAGGGACACCTCACACTAAACCATGGCTTTGTCCAACCTGTTACTCCTTGCTGTATCACTACAGTCCCTAGTGAAGAGTCCCTCCCCCATATCCCTATAGCCCCCCTTCAGGTACTGGAAGGCTGCTATGAGGTCTCCACGCAGCCTTCTCTTCTCCAGCCTGAACAGCCCCAGCCCAAACTCTCTCATCCTATCGTCATACAGGAGGTGCTCCAGTCCTCTGATCATCCCCACGGTCCTCGTCTGGACTTGTTCCAACAGTTCCATGTCCTTTTTATGTTGAGGACACCAGAACTACACACAGAACTCCCAGTGAGGTCTCACAAGAGCAGATCACCTCATAAGGATGCTTATTGACAGGAAACTGAAAAAAACGTAGCACTACAGACTTCAGCAGCAAAGGCTGATTCCTCTACAATATATAAACTTAGGGAAGAGGACAGTGACAATGTCAGCTTAGTGTCCTGAAGCATCGTCCAGAGGGCTGCACAGAGACTCAATTATTAAAACATAACACAACCTAAATCCATGCATGTTGTCCATAACAGAGGCAGGAGATAGTATATCTCTGTGTTAGACACAGCTTTGTGGTAGATCTCCTTATCATAGTGTGGAGCTCAGATCCTTGCAAACGCTCCACTGAGTTGCAAAAGACTTATGTACTTTTGTTTTTTTTTTTTTTTTTTTTTTAGCATAGAATGAATAGACATCCTGTGAGCAGCCAAGCAGAGAATTCTGGTCCTGCTGAGCGAGTCTCACTCTTCAGGTGCTCACTTGCAATTTGCAAGCAAAGAAGTTCTGAATATCTTCTGGCGTGTAAGCTCCCTGGATGATGGAGTTTTTTGATTTCTTGTATTGTGCAAATATTCTTGCAGGGGGCAGGCGTGCTGAAGACAAGCCATTTGATATTTCAGAATCGCCAGCCTCTTGTAATCTTGTTTTCCAGAATTGCAAACGTTATCCCCATACATACGGCTTCTTGTTACTCTCAGATCTTCACCCTTGCTTCTTTATTTCAAACAGCAACATTTGCCCTGTCTCTCAACGCGCTGTTTCACATTCCCCCAAGAAAGAGAAAGACTTCTCGAAATGATCACTAGATGGCTACACTAGCGCACAGGATTTCACATCCCTGCTTTTCCAGGTCCTCAAACCATTTCGCATGGCTCTCTAGTTTGTAATCTTTGGTCTGAATTGCATTTCAGCCACAAAATGCAATTTCCATATCTTCAATTTTCTTCTCAGCATGTCGCGGTATAATTCTACACCATTCAAATTTATTGAACAAAGAAGTTGCTGGGTATTAAACGGCGTCTAACCCCTGGAGCATCTGATGGTGTCCACTGTTGGAAACAGGATCCTGGACTGCATGCCCCATTGGTTTGATCCAATAGAGCAACTCCTGTCTTTCTGGACTCTCTGCAGAAAACCTTTGGAGTTAATTGGGCATGGCCTGGTGTGTCGATAGACCCAGTTCTGGCTGAGCAGCTCCGAAAGCCGTGAGACTGGGGACAGTCTGTGATTCAAACCCTCACCAGTCACCACTGCAGTTTTACAGGATTGCATGGGATTTCTAAAGGAAAGGAGGAAAGAAAAAAATCTGCTTATTTGCCTATTGTAAGCTAATGCAGACTTTGGGAACAAGAAGCAGCAAATGCCAGAGAAATATTTGCCTTTCTCATTACCTTGTTTCTGTCTCTCATTCAAATCAAAGACTAATACAAATGTTAAACTTTCCAACAGAAGTTATTTCTTGCAATAGTTGGCAGGAAGGACCAAATAAAAAGGCACGCCAGGATTAATTTTTTTACTACTGTATTAGGATCCATGCACAATAGAAATCCGTTCCTCTGCCGCTCAAAGTCCTCATTTGCAGCCTTGCAACAGATCCTCCCACATGCTTATGAGTACTTACAATAATGACATTTATGTAATATCACTGGGTGTTTATAGCTGTGCAGTCTTAATGTGAATCTGGATATAAATAATATTATCATCATCTCCAGCGAGGTGGAGAAATGTTATCTATGTTTTACAGATGGGGGAATTGAGGTAAAAGGGGGGGGGGGGGGGGAAAGTGAATAACTGCTCTCACATGCAAGCTGTGGCACCCTGCTATATGCATGGGCAGCACAGGGTGGGGGCCCTGTGGTACCAGCCTTCAGGCAGAGGGGAAGATCTGGGATGCTGCTAGCAGCTCTACTGGCTGCGGGCAGGAGAACAAGGCAGGAGGAGCATTACACAGAGAGCAAGATTCAGGTGAAGAGACATGGTTTGGGTGAAAGAAAACACCTGGCTGAGGAGTCAGGTGTGCAGTGTGCTCTGGCACCATCCCAAGGACAAGGGTACTAGAAGTTTCCATGTTAGTTGTGCCCTGGAGGTTCTGAAAATGTGGTGTGAAAAGCTGGGCTATAGTTTCTATATGGTATATTTTGAACAGGAGTCCATGAAAGAGGAAAAGCATCACAAAAGAAGAAACTAGAAGAGCATAGACTGGGTCTCTCTGCCACATGGCCACTTGTCACAGCATCGTCCTCTACTCCACAGCTCACAAGAAGCTTTTCTTAGGGACTTCTTTTTCATGAGTGGATGAATAGTTTTTGCTTTACTTTATCCAAGAGCAGAGGAGAAAATAATCTGGGATTTAATAACCTCTTGCTCCCCTCTAGGGCTGCTCTACATTGAGTTTTTCCTCAGCAATTATGCCCTTTCACAATTCACAGGATATGTCCCAGCTCATGAACCATTTTGCTGAGATATTAAAGCTAGCTGTGCACCACAAAAGTAGATGGTAATCATCTATGCCTCCCTGAGGCTCTAAAACTGACCTTTCTGCCTGAAACGAACAGCTCCAAGTAGGAAGATGGGTGTCTGTGACTCTCTGATGTGGCAGGCCCTGTCCCAGCTCAGCAGCTGGGCAATGCTCCAAAAACCTCAGGAATAAAAGGAATAAGTTAGTTTACATTCTATATTCCACCCCAGATCTGCCTGTGGATTTCTTACAGCAGCAACCTGGCCTCAAAAACTGCCAATGTGTAGCAGTGTTTCATGTACTGCACACTAGACAATTACTGGGAGAAGGCTGTTTCATATTAGAAGTTACAGAAATGTTGCCTCAGCAGTCAGCCTTGTAGCCAGAAGCACTGCCTTCCTTGTCCTTGTGCCAGACTTCTCTGTCCAAATCTCAGGGGCTTGCTTCATTTGGGATTAGTTTTATTCAGCATCAGTTTTGAGATTAACAAATTTCCCAATCTCAGAGGTGAAACAGGCGCTGAGTGAATTCCGTGTTCACAAACATAAGATGCAAAGTTTCCCATGATTGTGCTTGAACCCAGTTTGAAAGAGTGACTTTCTGGAGCTATAAAATACTTCTATCTGCAGGATTGAAATTGGGTTAGCAGTTTCCTTGAAGAACAGAAGAATGCGGGCTGCTTTGGGTCACGCAGTGTGCTTGCATGCCTTTGAAGTAGTCTTTCTAAAATTAATGTGCCAGTGCACAGTTAAACTTGGTTGGGTATTTTTTCCCCATTTGTTTTTTCTTTTTTCTGATTTTTTTTTGGCTGACACTGAGAGGCCTTTGAGGTCAATAAGGTTATTTTTCATCTTGTTGGATAACCTGAGGAGGGTGATGGGAGCTGGGAAGTGCATAGATCTCTACCATGCAGTGAGTTTCAGAAGAGCAATCCTGAACGCTCATTCAGATTTTGTTTAAGCATGAGCTGTTCCCAATTCTGGCCACAGTCACTGTCACTGCCGTAGATTTATGTTGTTGTGCTTTCTCTCCTCATTACAATTTTTCAAAAGGAAAAGGCATTCATCAGCCCTGACATCAGACAAAAAACTAATGAGTTGTGTTACCCAAGCCTGTTCAGCAATGCGAGCACCAAGAAAAGCATCACAGCTCACTCTGCCCACGTGGACCACAGCAATGTGTAAAGAAGCAAGTGGCTTGGAGTAATTGCAAGCAGAAAATAATTACCGAGCCCCAGCCTCCAAGAGGGAATGTGGAGGTTTTAACTCTGAGCTGCTGGGTAGGACTCATAGATTAGTGCCTGGTCCTGCTAATGGACTTGCACTGTGGGCAAGTGATCTAAATCTGTATTTTGATTTCTCTGAAAAGGGTATGTGACAATTTTGGCTTCTGGAGATAATAGGTACTGTGTAAATGTGGGCTCTGATCTCCCTGGCTTATTGGAGGTTTACTCTAGTGAATAACAGTAGATGATGAATCTCTGAGTAGTGCAAGTAGTTCTGGAGTGAACTTAGAAATGAAAAATACTGAAAATGAAATGGGTTTAGTGATACTTGGGGATAAAGTTTAGTAGCAGACATACATCGTCTTGAGCAGAGTAACTTTCAGAGCAACTACTTTCCTCCTTGGCACCATTTAAGAACTTGATTAAAACTTGCTTTGAGGTTTGTGATGCTCAGGAACCCCATGAGTAGCAAATATGCTGATGCTACTTAGTGTTTAGGTCCATGCTATTGTACTGCTCTATTGCATTCCACCATCTTTATGTTCACTTGTTATTTGTCCTCTAACTTTTGTATTTCAAACTCTGTGGGTCGAAGCTGCCCATGTGCAGTACCTGCTACTGTGAATTGAGGTCATACTGTACTGTCATGTAGTTAATAATTGGTTTTCTGGTCCATGCTCTGACGGATGACTCTTGACTGCCTGGTCCTATTTGGGGTGCTACTACTCTGACGTGGCATTCCTTTGCTCTTCTCATTTTTACCTGCATTGCTGTCCAAGTAAGCTGCTAAGTATACCTGAGATAGAGAAGGTGATATCATTGTCTTCCTGTGAATACACAGATGCATCCTGACACCACCTGATCCTCAAAGCCAGGATGCCAATAAAAATTGGAAACACTGTGGCATCATCATATCTCACCTTCAATATAATCCTAACACAGGGTCTGTGGCCTTGGGTATGTGATGGATGAGTTTTTATGACTGTGTTCAGTTACTTTATAGTGGCGTATGATGATTGTGCTGTCAATAACTATCTATAACCTCTGCTTGCTTTATGAGTTGTTCTGCTCCTTTAACTGCTACTCTACAACCCTGAGGCCTAAATTTTAAAATCTATGTAAGAAATAATATGCATCTGCAAAATTAAGACTTATATTCCTCTCTTATTAATCAGACCTTTTGTGGCAGCTCTGATTGCGTTCCATGCTATATCAGCATGACTGTAGTGCTTGAGATTCATCTCCTTTCTCATCCTTTTCTTTCTCTGATTCCCTTTATAACTTTTAGGCTAAGAATGGCCATTCAGTCAGAAGGTGGCAGGTGTGAAATGGCACAGTTTAAAAGGGTGGGGGGAAAGAATCAGCGAAAAATGCAGTTATTAGACTGTTTTGTGTTAAGACGGAAGGAAGAGATTTTCAGTAAATGGAGAAGAAAACTTAGCAGCATGACTAGATCTGAATTCAGATTGAAGCCAGGCAATCCAGAGATTCTTGTTGGTTTTGCTTTTTTCTTTCCCCTCTAGCTTAGGACAGCCTTTAAAGAAAAGTCAACAGATAAGAGAGAGGCCTAAACCTAAATTCCAGTCTTAATTTATTGAAGCCTGTGGAAATCCATGAGCAAGCTTTGCATTTTGTGGCCAGGGTGGAGTCAGTTGGGATGTTTCTCTCCAGTTTTCTCCAGCAAAAGCAGCATAAGGAAAAGCCATGAGTCATACTAATGAGCTGAATCATAACATCATCTCAACATCTCCGCTGAAATGCCTAGGCAGCATTGCTGAGGACCACAGCCCACCATGCCTGAGTCTGGGGACTCTAGCTCAGCTCATTTTAGGGCACCCCCTCCAGCACTGCCCCGCTTCGTATCCTCACTGTGGGCAGATTATCTCCAGGGTGGTCCTGGACCTTTTCTCCTGGATATACCTTAGACATATTGTGCAGAAGGGTCCAACTTCATCCCCATCTCCTGCTGCTCCCAGCCTGGATCTGACTCAGCCCTGGCTGTCAGGACTGTCATAGAATCATATAATAGTGTTGGAAAGGACTGGAAGATCATCTAATTCCAACCCCCCTGCCATGGGCAGGGACACCTCCCACTAAACCATGCCACTTGGTGGATAAAGAACTGGTTGGATGGCTGCACACAAAAAGTTGTGGTCAATGGCTCAATGTCCAGCTGGAGACCAGTAACGAGTGGTGTCCCTCAGGGATCAGTGTTGGGACCGG